>CM069442.1:50111642-50260224 GCA_035610835.1 Ophiura sarsii | reverse complement strand
TAAGATTAACATTCGCGATTACGTGTTATTCAATACGAATTCAAATTTAGGTTTCGCGTGGCCACCGTCGTCTGACAGAAGCTCTGCAGCAGCGTGCATTTTCCACCCATTTTTTTCTCTCGCAACATTCCCCCACCACCCTAAAGTGTTGAGGCTGGTTCCGTCCTGGTCAATCATCATCCCTCAATGCTTTAGGGGTCGTCCAAAATTATCGCAATTTTCACTTACGTACAGAGCGTACGTAACTTTTTACCCCCTCCCCCCCCTCGAGTTACGTACGCAATAAATGGCGAAATTTTATTTTATTTTTGTACTTTAAAAAAAAATCCCGCCTCTCAAGGTCGCCATTTAAGTTACGTACGGTGGGGTATATTTCTACCCCCTCCCCCCTCTTACGAACGCTTTGTACGTAACTGAAAATGGCGAAAATTATGGATGACCCCTTAACAACAAATGTACGTCACTGCGTTTAGTGGGAGATCCAACCGGCACTTAAATATTTCCATACATATCCGAGTCGAGTCATCTTGTAGGGTGGTATTTACGCCAACACGACTCGGTCAACCAATTTTTACTATACTAGATAACTATAGATGTCGTTCCCAGACATTTCTAGAATTAGGCCAATACCGTTGGGGTTGTGCATGTTGCTCTATTTAAAAAGTCAAAACTATTTTCTTTGCCCGGTTAACGCATCTTTTATCCAAGTGGACAGGGGCGGACTGGGACCTGAAAGCGGCCGTGGCAAAATAATTAAAGCGGCCCAGGCGCGTACCGCGGCATGTGAGCCAGGGGACAGAAGTATGTCGTCCCGGTAGTAAATTTTCGTAAAAGGTTGCCCCAAATTTTTCCCCAGTCAGTCACCTCGTGAATTTCACGTAAGTGTGTGGGGGGGTGGGGGGGTGGGGGGGGGGGGGGGGGGGGGGGGGGTAGGGACAAAAAATTTCGCACGGTCACAAAATTTCGTACAGTCAAAAATTTCGCACGGTCACAAAATTTCGCACGGTCACAAAATTTCGCACGGTCACAAAATATCGCACAGTCAAAAAAATTCGCACGGTCACAAAATTTCGCGTAACCGGCCCTGAGAGGCCCAACCGGCCCTGAGAGGCCCAGAAACAAGCGGCCCATGTGGCGATCGCCAAAACGCCACAGTGGCCAGTCCGCCCCTGCAAGTGGACATCGCGGGCGTCTAACGCTCTCCATCATCTATGTTGTTATTACACGCGCCGCCTATATTGGCTCGATTCGTCAATCTGTTTGGTAGTCTCGTTTTTTGTGTGTCTAGTTCGATATGGTGCTTTTGCCGCCATTATACACTAGGCCCTACACTTCATTATGACGGCAATAATGATTATCTTGGGATAACATTGGGATTGATTGAAGTTACAGATTCCATACGATATTGGGAAATCGTCATGTCATCTCAATTATCTAGGGCATACGACAGCTTCATGCCGAGATTTATTTACTCGAAGTATAAATCACGAACCAAGAAGCGGCACACCAGAGGGATTTGTTTGATTGCAGAATCGTAACACGTACGCCAGAGAAAATATTTCTTTTGATGAAATGTATGTGTGTCTCTCGAGAAGCCCCATCTTTTGGAGAAAAAAGAAGAAGTTATTCCTGCTTGGCGAGTATCATCTTGCGAGTCAAAGATAACACTTAGTGTCATTTCATATAGCCTAAGGTCACGTCTATGAAATCAGCTCACCATTGAATTGTCACTCACACTCACAAATGGCCGTGTTAGATGCCCCGGGGGAGGGGGCGCTCGGGTACGAAATGGATCATACGAGCTTGTTGGATGGTATACTTTGTAACTCCGAGACATTGGAGACAGAAAAACGTGCCGATATTTCTCTTTCATCAAATGTTGTTTAAAAGTTTTTCCTTCGTTCATTCTTTGTTTATTTTTTGGTATTAATCATTTTTTCGTTTCTCTCTATTACTTCAGCTACATGTATGGCTCTCTCTCTCAGAAGTTGCAGTCAAATATTTGAAAAAGTGTACTGTAGGTCCCAGATACTGGTATACAAATATCGCACGATACTGGCACATGAATTTGCCAGTATTGCTTGATACTGGTACACATTTTATTGTTCCAATATCGGACGATACGGGAACACAAATTTGTGTACCAGTATCAAGCGATACTCACTGTAAAAAACAGTGTTTAGAAACGTGGTGCAAGATGGTGTTTAGATCGCTCATGTTTAGAAATTAAACACCGTGTGTTTAGATATTTGACATGCATATTTAGGGATCTGACATGTAAGTGTTTAGAAATTTGACATGTTTACAAACGTGGTGCAAAATGGTGTTTAGAAAAGCGTTTAATCTCTAAACACTGTTTTTACAGTACAGTAACATTTTACATGTGCCAGTATCGTCCGATACTGGAACATTGACTTTGTTCCAGGAACATTGACTTTGTTCCAGGAACATTGACTTTGTTCCAGTATTGAACGATTCTGGTTGTTCCAGTATCGGAAGATACAGAATCTGGGACCTAACGAATACTTTTCCCCAAATATTTTTATAGGACACTTCATAGTTTTAAACAATCCCAAGAAAGGAAACAAACCAATATTTTTCGCATAAGGCAATCTAATGATTGGTTTTAAAGTTATCATTTTGGATCATCATTCACTCTGACGGATTACTTTAATTTGTCAAGGGACAACAGCCGTATACAATCTAAACCATTTTGATTCTTTGGTTGTCGAATGCCCTGGCCCTGTAAGCGTTTTTGATACAGTTTTCAGTTGCCTATATAATTCACACATGCATGTAAACACAATACAGTCTTCAGAAAAGTAACTGATCAGGTATTATAAGGGAGTGTTCATAAATACTTTGGTGGGGGGGGGGGGGGGGCGGGGGGTGGGGGGGGGGGGGGGGTTGGAAACAATTGAGCCATGGACATCTTTTTTTTTTTTGGACCCCCCCCAAATAGGGTGGGTTTTTTTCTTGACCCCCCCCTTTCAAGAACCTTTTTTTTTTTGACCCCCCCCCCCCCTATACAAGCACTTTTTTGCTGCTTTGTCAAAAATACCAACCTTTTTTTTTGGACCCCCCCCTATACAAGCACTTTTTTCCCTGACCCCCCCTTTTAAGAACCTTTTTTTTGGTTGGCCCCCCCCCTCATATTTTCCAACCCCCCCACCAAAGTATTTATGAACACTCCCTAAATATGTTCATAACACCAAAACTATAGCTCCTACGTAAACATACTAAGTTATAAATGTCTCTTTAATTTGAGATATTACACGTGAAGATTGAATATTAACAGTTATGTGTCCAAAAGCCAGAACAAAGTCTGTTTATTTCTTTAGCATTTTGGTTATTCTGAACGCAGTCTCGGTGTAGCAATATGCAGATTATTGATTAATTGGTAGCGACAACTCACCGGCCGATAGTAAGATGCAGATAAGATGTTTCATGTGATCAATACAGTGGCCCATCACGCACCTGTCGATATCCTACGTGTTCAAAACGCAGGTGCCAAAATGAATGAATGAAATGGCACTTTGTTTCATTCTTTTCGATGTAGCATTATAATCGTTAACCGATCTTCGCGAACAATGTCTCCAATTGAAGAAGAGAAATTACCATTGGTTTGAAATTTAATATTTCAAAGTTGGAACCATGATCGTATTAATTACCTGGTCAGTTACTTTTTTTAGGACTCTAGAGCGTTAATTTGTTTAACAGGTAAGTGTGGACCCAATTGTGTTATTAGGTTGACTATCCAAACACATCTAACGTTGATCAGTACCGTTGGGATCGGCACTCCACGGCAAATATGCTTTGATTACAAAAAAATATATATTAACAATCCTTTTTATTTTTTCGTCGCAATCAGAAGAAGTTGTTCAATGTTGCTCCGTCTAGAATAATGCTATGCTAAGGCATTATACATGATTTGGGACGAAATCAAGTGGAATGAGCTGTATGTCGGGAATATTGATTTTGAGTCCAAAATGAGTGACACTGTGTTTTACATTGTTTTCTCAGTTGGTAAATTGTAACTTTAAGACTAGAAGTTGTGTTTGGACCACACTGTAGCATTTTTCACCTGCTTGTTAATGATGGACAGACATCAAAATTGAAAACTGCCGACATGTGACTCATTTCGCTTGATCACGTCACATTTGAGGATGAAAGGAAAACCATATATTTATGTTTAGGAAACCGTTATAAACCATTACAATCAAATCAATCGTCAAAGGTAGGCCAAACAGTTTCTAATTCCTAAATGTTGCCCCGTCATTCAATTCACCGCGACATGAAGTCAACAAACTTATCATATCCAAATTCGGTTGCAAATTAGCATAGATTTACTGAAAGTGAGGTCTGTATTAATATGAGGGGTATTTTCATTTCACATCAATGAGGAATAGTCAAAATTGATCGACTATCGATGTCTGGAACAATTCATATCGGAAACTGTTTTAAGGTACCTATGCAATACGCGTTTCAAAACGAAATGTAATGGAAAAGTTAACACCGACGCATTCACTTTGTTTGAAACTATCGTAAACACGTGCCTACTACTTCCATAATCTTGATTGAATCTCTGACATAGTTTTGATTACAGACAGAAACAGTTATCTTTACCGGTTTCTCGGGATAGGAAGTCAAGTTTTAATTGGATTACTGTTTTAGGATAGGTTGAAACCATTCATTACATTGGTCAAACAGTTTCTGAAACCGTGATTTACCCCAAATTAATCCACCGCTACTTGAAATCAGTTAATCGACATGATCAAAAGCCCGCAGTAATCGGTTTTATGCTAACTTATTCGGGACGCAAATGTCAAAATAATAAATGTAATATATTTCCGATGTACATTATGTATAACATTACATCGACCGATACTGAGAAGAAAAAAATCGTACCAGTATCGAGCGATACTGGCAACTTTTATGTTCCAGTATTGAACGATTCTGGTATGTATCTGGGACCTAACGTACACTTTTCCGTATTTCCTTTCCCAGGTGAAAGCATTATCTTCCAAGTATACATCTATCGTTGTTTAACGCTTTCAAGCTTTGTTATTATCACACGCGCCTTCAAATGAAATTAAAATGAAGTATAATGTTTCGACCAACCTTAAACTACAAATATAAAGCCCATTGGAACGACAGATTAGATCAGTAGAAGAGAGAGAATATGTTTGTTTCTTTCAAACAAGGTAACACACACATTTTCCCCTTTGCCGAAAACACGGAAAAGGTGAAATAACACAATGTAAGTCCGATATTCATGATCTAAAACTCTAATGAAAGGGTACAATAAACTTTGTTACAGAAATGTAATATCTATATGAATACACATATATCGATTTGCGCTAATAGGCCGAAAATCCAGGCCCGGTGTTCTAAAAATCTAAAAGATAATCTAGCGGATAATCTAAATCGAATTTGATATAAAAGATAAAAACAAATCAGTTTATACAATCACGAATTCACGATTTTTTATAATATTAGTTGCAAGGTAATTAGAGATATAGTCGATCTGAAAATGCTTGTTTCACATAGGAAAGCATTTTACGGAGCGTAATAGTGGCGTGCATCCTTATTCTTATTCGTTGTGTAAAACCAAAAACATTTGGATGAAAAGAACTTGTAGAGTTATTTTGATACCAACATTTTCTGATATGCTCGTTAATTTATAACACGAGCTGAAAAGTGTGTTCACATAACTCACGATTTCATTAAACATTATCCAATACGACAGAATGGTGTGTAGCTGTAAACAAAGTGCAGCTGCCAAACACACCCCTGCACATTCCTCATTCCATAATGTATAGCCTTTGCAAAAAACACCCTTTCACTTTATTACATTTTGTGCATGACATTATTAAGCTTTATTAATACTGACTTTGACTGAATTCATAAATTTACAAAATAGTAAAACCCTTTCGATTCTATCTCTTTCGCTCCCCTTATTTCAATACATAGGCTTACAGCGCGTTATACTACGCAAAATACTCTTCTTAATAGGGCTGTCACACCTACGGAGATTAGGCCTTCCGCTTGCGTTACGCTGAAAAAAATGTATCAAAGCGCCAAGCAAACGCATTAAGGTCTCTTTTTTAGAACCGATTGGGGACGCAGTGTACACTGGCTAGAGCGGGGGAGTGTTCCAATCAGCCCTTTTATGGCAAAAGGATGTATCTTAGATGTACTTTCCTAATGATATACTTCATTTTAACATGGATTGTTACATTCTTTAGCCATAAAAGGGTTGCAATGTAACACGCAGGAAGAGCGCGAAAGCGGCTCAAAATTGTCAATTTTTTAAAACAAGGCAGCTCTTAGTACAGTCCTATCCCGCTTATCATATTTTCATGGCGCTTTTATTATGACCCATTGTGTTTCTACTTTATTAAAGTCTCACGGGCTCTCACCGAGCTTCCACTTCCCCGCTTGTTTTGTGCATGCACAAAACACGCGCGGTGTATTGGCGCTTAAGGGCGACCACGGGGACCCTGTTACGTTTTTTTGAGACCTTGATGCGCTTGGCTTGGCGTTTTGATAATTTTTCAGCGTAGTGCAAGCGCCAGCCTGATCGCAGCAGAATGTGAAAGGGTTTTAGTGACCTTGATTTAAAAATTGATTATTTGAACAGTTTTCCGCGCTCTGCGTTCTCACTGCGTGTTATTCATATTTCGATATTGTTACAACGCAGTGCAATCGCTGGCCTGACAGGGCCTGACAGGTGTGACAGGGCCTTAATAGTCGGGTATCTACAGAGGGTTAGTGTGCACCCCCCCCCAGGACTCCCCCAAACCAACTTTTTTTACTTCCTATTATGATCCTAAGACATAATCAGAATGTTACCAAAAATATTTTCATATTGCTAAGGGGTTATGCAAGATGGCGTTCAAAATGGCCGCCATAACTGGTCAAATCTCATAAAATGACATATAGCAATCAAATTGTATTGTGAAAGTAAAGTTTTAATAGTGGGATGTATGTATTAGACCACTAGACACTCATATCCAGAACTTTTGCTTTGTTAACACACCTAAATCCAAGATGGCCGCCAAAATGGCCGCCAAAATTGGTAAAATCCCATATATTGGCATATATAAGGTAGCACACCTCTAAATAGTTCCAGGCGAAAACTTGCAACTCTTATTGCGCAATACTTCATAGAATAGTGATTTCTCGGGAACTACAGTGATTCAGCAGACGAGGTTGGTATCAAATTAAAGCTAACAATATGAATTTTAATGATAGATCATTCACAAATAATATTAACTATTTTTTGTTAATAAATAGTAGTCCTACTTTCACGGTGCACGGCCGTAAGTCTTGCGAAAAATCAACTTGAAAAATGACCGTAGAGGGCTTAGATGCTCGATTGCTTAAAATCTAACGGTTATCCATGTATATTTTACAATTTTAATCATAAGCTTGCTAAAATAGCTAGAGTTTACTACCAAATTGAATGACTTTCTATGTGTAAATTTAAAAATAACCTTGCCAGAACATGGTTTAAATCTTCGGAAAATCTAATAGTACGTTGGCCTGCGTGTATAATGCGTCATAGTTTGGGGGCATAAATAGAAATTTATACATAGAAATTCTTTCAATTTGGTATTAAACTCTAGCTATTTTAGCAAGCTTTCGATTAAAATTGTAAAATATACATGGATAACCGTTAGATTTTAAGCAATCGAGCATCTAAGCGCATCGGCCGTAATTCAAAAACTTGTCTTTTGCTAATGTCGGGTTTCTAGCATAGTCGTAGGCCTAACATTTTCCTAACTTTAAATCGTTAAAATCGATCTATCGTTATAAACATATTATAAGCATTGTCTTGGGCTTAAATTTGATACCAAAATCAATTTCTAAATCACAATGGTCATTGTGATATCATCTTTTCAAGCGTCGCGCATCGATCAAAATAAGGTGCAAAATGGTCGTCTAATTTCGACTTCCTATTATTTAGAGGTGTGCTACCATAAACCAACATGTGTGATCAGAGTATAGTTTTAACAATGGGATGTATGTGTTAGACCACTAGAAACTCAAATCTAGTATCTTTGCTTTGTTAACATCCTTCAAAACCAAATGGCCGCCAAATTAATGGTCAAAAGTGGTCAAAATTCCATAAAATAGCATATTATCAACCAAAATGTATGATAAAAGTATAATTTTAATGATGGGATGTATGTATTCCCACAAGTAACTCATATCCAGTATTTGTGCTCTGTTAAAATAGTTCAAAATCCAAAATGGCTGCCAAAATGGCCCCCAAAATGGTTCCTAAAGTGGCTGCAAGATTGTCAATTTCCAAAAAATTGGGATAATATCAACCTAAATGTACAGGGTGTCCCCAAAAAATGTTAACACTACGGGCACATAAGATATCTTAAAAGGACAGGAACACACGGGTCTAATCTTGATGTATTATGAAAGCTGAGTAAATAAGCTTTCATTTGCATCTTATTGCGTTCCAATTGGTTATTTAGAACGGGAGATATGCTTCAGCAAACATGAGGAAGCAAAATCGGCTTGGTCCAATCCTCTCAATATGAAAGTAAAGCTTTTAAAATGCACGAAGCAAGAAGCAACATGCTTAAGTCACACACACACATCAGTTAATCTCTTGTTTGTTTTTTGCAGCGCATTCTTTCGATTCTTTTCAAGCTTAAAAGACATAAATGAATATAGGTATTTTGTCATGAGTTCAAGTTCTATATTCTTTTTCCATGTGCAATGGGTAGCTGTCAGTAAAGCAGTCTTTAAAATTGAAATTGAAACATTTCATGTTCTTTGTTGAAATGGTCCATCGAATTAAATAAATTAACTAGTATTGCACTGAAATAAAACTAGTATTGCACTGAAATTAACCATAAATCAATTTAATCTTGAAAAGAATCGAAAGAATGCGTTGAAAAGAACAAAGAAGAGATTAACTGATGTGTGTGTGTGTGACTTAATCATGTTGGTTCTTGCTTCGTGCATTTTAAAAGCTTTACTTTCATACTGAGAGGATTGGACCAAGCCGATTTTGCTTCCTCATGTTTGCTGAAGCATATCTCCCGTTCTAGATAACCAATTGGAACGCAATAAAATGCAAATAAAAGCTTATTTACTCAGCTTTCATAATACATCAAGATTAGACCCGTGTGTTTCTGTAATTTTAAGATATCTTATGTGCCCAGAGTGTTAACATTTTTTTGGGACACCCTGTATGATGAAAATATAGTTTTAATGATGGGATGTATGTATTAGACCACTAGTAACTCATATCTAGCATTTTTTGCTTTGTTAACATACTTAGAAATCCAAAATGGCCCCAAAATGGGTCCCAAAATGACTGAACAAATTGTCGAAATTCCATAAAATGGTATAATATCAACCAAAATGTATGATGAAAGTACACTCTTAGAAGGTCAGGATCAAGTATGAGACGAAAAGGATCAATTTTGATCCAGAAGCGGTATCACATATGAGCTTACCCTTTCCGGATCAAAGTGATCCGACAAGCAGGATCAAAAAGTTTGATCCGAAATGGGATCAAATATTTCTGTCAAATGATACTGAAACGGATCAAAATAATGATCCTGCTTGTCGGATCACTTTGATCCGGAAAGGGTAAGCTCATATGTGATACCGCTTCTGGATCAAAATTGATCCTTTTCGTCTCATATTTGATCCTGACCTTCTAAGAGACCCACTGCAGACTATATATCGAGTGCAGTAAGCTTACTACATCGTGTAGGCCTAGTACATCGCAGTGATCGTGACATTTTGTGAGGAGCATTTTGACCGAAAATCGTACTGATGGCACTGGTCAGGTACAAGAAATTTGTTCACAAGAATAGAGCATGTTCAAACATAAAAAATAAAACTACTTTACCGACAAAATCATGTAACATTTTACAGATTAGACTGGATAACTTACCGCGGTATTTCACCCTTGTTTCAATGGCGACCGAATTCAAAAGATCGTCTGCTTGTCGTCTATCGGTTTGCGAAAGAGTGACGTCAGTCACCTATTGACCAATGAACTTTTTCATCGAATTGATCCGGAAATCAGATCAAAGTTGATCAAGGTGAATTTGATCCGTTTGTTGATATCTATCTGGAAACGGATCAAAACGATCCGAAAACGGATCAAAACGATCCGAAAACGGATCAAAACGATCCGAAAATGATCCTTAAAGGATCAAAACAAAGTGAGCCGGAAATCTACTCATGTATTTGATCCTGACCTTCTAAGAGTGTATAGTTTGAACATTGGGATGTTTGTAATTAGACCACTAGTAACTCATATCCAGTATATTTGCATTGTAATAGCGTAATTAAAAACCAAGATGGCCACTAAAATGGCCGCTGTAAATGTAAAAATAGTCTACATGAGTGTATGATAATCCAAAATAGATATTGTAAGAGTGTATATTACATCAAATTCACCAATTAGTATTATTCTAAACTGCTATTAAGCTATTGCTTTTAGAAATAAGGCCCACCTCTGACAATTGTGATTCAGTTTCACTTTCCAAAATGGCTGCCAGAATGGATAAGTTGATGTTAAATGACCTAAAACAATGGTTTTGTATCATACTATGTAATACCAATACCCCCAAATTTAATGGGACAGTATTCACTATATCGGCTTTATATCTTACTCTATATCAGGCTTTCTCAACTAAATTTACTGATGCGCCACATATTAGTAAGCAACTTGTTCCAAGCTCCATTTGGTCATATATATTTAAATTCACAATGGCAAAATTCCCTTTATAACATTAATTTCAAAATATTTTAACATATGTAGGCAGCATAATAACGAAAATTACTCTTTTGAGGGCACATGCGCGCGTAGCGCGAGCAAAATTGCTGTATTTATACATCTGACCGTCATAGGCTTATGAAATCTGGCTATATCATGATATGAATTTTGTTTTAAAACAAATTGTAACCACTCTCGCGCCACTTGGGATGCCTTGATGCGCCACAAGTGGCGCGCGCGCCAGGAAGGTAAATAGACAACAACCCCTTACAGGGCAACACGTAAGCGCGATTTCTGCGGATACAGGGTTTTCAACAAGTTGTTATCCCTTTTTAATGCTTATGGTAGAGGCGCTATATATACTAGAGGCCTAATCAGAAAACCTATTGGATAGAGAAATCGTCTAAAATTGTTTTGATAAGTTGTCGGGCATCTACAGAGGGTTAGTGTGCACCCCCCCAGGACCCCCCACCCCAAACCAACTTTTTTTACTTCCTATTATGATCCTAAGACATAATCAGGATGTTACCAAAAATATTTCATATTGCTAAGGGGTTATGCAAGATGGCGTCCAAAATGGCCGCCATAACTGGTCAAATCTCATAAAATGACATATAGCAACCAAATTGTATTGTGAAAGTATAGTTTTAATAGTGGGATGTATGTTTTAGACCACTAGACACTCATATCCAGAACTTTTGCTTTGTTAACACACCTAAATCCAAGATGGCCGCCAAAATGGCCGCCAAAATTGGTAAAATTCCATATATTGGCATATATAAACCAACATGTATGATCAGAGTATAGTTTTAACAATGGGATGTATGTGTTAGACCATTAGAAACTCAAATCTAGTATCTTTGCTTTGTTAACATCCTTCAAAAACAAAATGGCCGCCAAATTAATGGTCAAAAGTGGTCAAAATTCCATAAAATAGCATAATATCAACCAAAATGTATGATAAAAATATATTTTTAATGATGGGATGTATGTATTAGACCACAAGTAACTCATATCCAGTATTTGTGCTCTGTCAAAATAGTTCAAAATCCAAAATGGCTGCCAAAATGGCCCCCAAAATGGTTCCTAAAGTGGCTGCAAGATTGTCAATTTCCAAAAAATGGGATAATATCAACCTAAATGTATGATGAAAATATAGTTTTAATAATAGGATGTATTTATTAGACCACTATTAACTCATATCTAGTATTTTTGCTTTGTTACATACTTAGAAATCCAAAATGGCCCCCAAAATGGGTCCCAAAATGACTGAACAAAATTGTCGAAATTCCATAAAATTGTATAATATCAGGGACAATCGAATGGAGGGACTAGAACGGCCTATGGTATCGTTACATCATTGTATTCAATTACAAAAAAAGAACAAAACATGCGTGTTGCGGGTTAGCTCTAGTAGTTGCGGTGTGTTTTTATTCAAGGAACTCAAAGGTTGCCCTATAATCTTTCGAAAAATGATCAAAATATAATTTTCCCAAAAACTTGGGCCTAGGTCAAACTGAATACAATTTATACGTGATTTGTTCAATAAATAACGTTCTAGTATTAATAATAATCGGTATATTTGTGAAAAATGTGATAATTTTAGATTTATAAAAAATGTGAAAACATGCTAGAACAAAGAAATTAATATTTTTCCTGGGAAGTTTAAACTATAGACATTTTGTTCCTATTGAATCCAATATCCTAATTAATCGGAAAATGATGTTCTTTGATGATATATATTTGCATTTCTAGAGTATAGTAGTTCAGTAGGAATTGCACAGGTATGTAGTCAAGTGGATATCTTCACAATTATGACATGACCGTGAAGTAGGTACAAATGCAATTTTATTGCTGAAAATGTTACATGAGGGGGAATGTCTAGATTCAGAAATTTATTTTAATGACGTCAAGCCACGCCCTTTTCGATAAAGTTATATTTATGACAAATATAGTTGGTCTTATAAACAAAATATCATGTTTGGTATCAAATTTAAGCTGTTGACTCCTGGAATACATATAAAATTATATAATAAATACATACAAAAGTCAAAAGAGGTCAAACGTGATTAAAATGTATTCATACATGTCATGTCACCTGTAATTTCATGTCACCTGTGATTTCATGTCACCTGTAATTTCATGTAACGTACATAAAACGCTATATCCTGCCTGTCTATTTCAAGATGTGATACTTCATCCATGGTACAAGTAAAACTGTCAATGCCTGTCTCCATACACATCAGGTGCTTGTTAGTAATACATTTTGAGTTAGAGGCACATCAGCATACTGATAATTATTTCTTTTGAAAACGTTCAAATATTTAATACAAGTAGATTGAGACCATGGTCTTCATTATTTGTGGTTATTTTGTTTAATTAAAACCGTGCCTTGTTGAAGGCAACAGTATATAATAGGCCTACTTCACAATTCCACCTCAGAACATAAGAAACCCCTATACTGCAGTTACCGGTATTCTCATTATATTACTTCTCCACTGATTATCTTAAGGACATATGAATAGTTGCGTACAGGCATGTAAAAACAACATTACGCCTCATTAATTTGGAAACACTGTGAGATAGCATAACATTGCGGGTAAAGTGATTCAAAATAAGCTGGAAATAGAAGCAAAGACTTATATTTTGAAACTAACAAAATTGACAACAGCTAAGACACTAAAAATGCTAAAATAAAAACGATTGCGTCATTAGCCTGAATTTGAATCTATAGGCCGTGCTTTAATTTCATACCAAACACAAGATGTTTGTGTTGCAAATATATTTGTCATTATTATAACTGTCATTATTATGGCTTAAGACGTCAATCCAAAAAAAAAAGTTGCCCATTTTGGCACCCGGTGGTGTGAATCTAGACTTACTCATCCATGATTTTTAGCAATAAAATCACATTTGTACCCTACTTCACGGTCATGTCGAGCTTTCACACGACTAAGGGTCCATCCGTATCGAGCAAGACACACAGCGACTCGTGCAGTATGATTGCTGAGATTTGTACCAGTGCCCATTCATGAATGTATTGTGTATGCTTGCTCAACTGATGATATTTGTACCCCCGCAACACGCATACTTATATAATAGTACAATAGTTTCTTGTCCCTCCATTCGATTGTCCCTGATAATATCAACCAAAATGTATGATGAAAGTATTATGAAAGTATAGTTTTAACATTGGGATGTATGTATTAGACCACTAGTAATTCATATCCAGTATATTTGCATTATAATAACATACTTTAAATCCAAGATGGCCACCAAAATGGCCGCTGTAAATGTACACATAGTCTACATGAGTGTATGATAATCCACAATGGAAATTGTAAGAGTGTATATTACATAACATTCACCAAATAGTATGTTCGAAACTGCTATAAAGCTATTGCTTTTAGATATAAGGCCCACCTCTGTGACAATTTTGACTCTGTATCACTTTCCAAAATGGCTACCAGAGTGGTAAAGTTGATGTTAAATGACCTAAAACAATTGTTTTGTATTGTAAATGACCATACTATGTAATACCAATGCCTCCAAATCTAATAAGACAGCATTCAATATATGTCTATGATAAAGCCTATAGGGGCTGTATAGATCTAGTTTGAGTATTTTAAAAATATATATAAGATGGCTGCAAACAGTTAAAATAACTGAAAAACTGTATCAGTTTTATTGTTAGTGTTACATTAGATATGAACAAAAGATTATATCTATAGATTGTAGTCCACCCAGTAAACGTATATCTATGTGACAAGGTATGATTGAATGGTATTGACTCCATATTTTGATCAATTGGTGGCCACCTGTGGTAATTATTTTGACCATTTGGAGGTAATTTTATTGACCATTAGGGGGTAATTTTAATGAAATGGTCATTATAATGCCCATCTTAATAACATCACAATGTCAAAATGGAGTCTATACCATTTAATTATACCTTGTCACATATACAAATACGTTTACTGTATGGATTAAAAGCTGCAGATATCCAGGCTTTCTCAACTAAATTTACTGATGCGCCACATATTAGTAAGCAACTTGTTCCAAGCTCCATTTGGTCATATATATTTAAATTCACAATGGCAAAATTCCCTTTATAACATTAATTTCAAAATATTTTAACATATGTAGGCAGCATAATAACGAAAATTACTCTTTTGAGGGCACATGCGAGCGTAGCGCGAGCAAAATTGCTGTATTTATACATCTGACCGTCATAGGCTTATGAAATCTGGCTATATCATGATATGAATTTGGTTTTAAAACAAATTTTAACCACTCTCGCGCCACTTGGGATGCCTTGATGCGCCACAAGTGGCGCGCGCGCCACCAGTTGAGAATGCCTGCTCTAGACAGTGACGTACGTACGCGTATAATGTATCTTCCGTCTTTCTACGTAAGTGTATTTACGCCAGCGCCTCTTGAGAGCGCGTTCCAATTTGGAGGAAACTTGCGTGTAAAATCAATGACACATTTTGATCCACCGCGTATTCTTTCGGCTGCGCGTACTTTATTTGAAGAACTCGCTACATTGAAGGTTGTCGTGCTAACCCAGACAACATACATATATTGGCCCTATATTGGCCCAATATTGGCAATATTGGCATTGGCATTATCTTGTTGACCAATATTGGGCCAATATTGGTTCCCCATTGGCAATATTGGCATTGGCATTTTATTGGTCACCAATATGGACCAATATTGGCTTTACATTGGCGCTCGTTAATTGGCATCATGTTGGCAACCAATATTGGACCAATATTGGTGACCAATTGAGTGCCAATGCCATTGGCACTCTCTTCGTCACCAATATTGGACCAATATTGGTTTTACATTGGCGCTCGTCAATTGGCATCATGTTGGCAATCAATATTGGACCAATATTGGTGACCAAGTGAGTGCCAATGCCATTGGCACGGTTGGTACTCTCTTGGTCACCAATATTGGACCAATATTGGTTTTACATTGGCGCTCTTCAATTGGCATCATGTTGGCAACCAATATTGGTCCAATAATGGGCGCAATATACCAGGGCGGGAAATAACACTATTGATTTGATATTCAAATTATGACGTGGTCTAAAAAGGCGGCCGCTGTTAAGAGTTATCGCTTCCCGGCCTTTTGGCTAGGATCTTGTGCCTTGTCCTGTCCCTTGAAGATTTGTTCCCTTGTCCTAGGCTTGCCCTTGGCTAAATTGGTCCTGGCCACCTGGCTTCCTACCTAACATTTCTCCAAGATCGCCCAATATTGGCCCAATATTGGCCCTCAATGGCGAGTGCCAATATTGGGCCAAGCTTGGGCCAATGGCCAAATAATATTATGCCAATATTGTAAGCCAATATTGGGCCAATGAAAAATCAATATTGGGCCAATATTGTTATGTTACATTGGCCCAGTATTGGCCCAATATTGGCACTCATTGGCGAGTTCCAATATTGGCCCAGTATTGGCCCAATAATGGCACTCATTGACGAGTGCCAATATTGGGCTAAGCTTGGGCCAATGGCCAAATAATATTATGCCAATATTGTAAGCCAATATTGGGCCAATGAAAAATCAATATTGGGCCAATATTGTTATGTTATCTGGGAGGGCTGCCGGGTTAAGGGTTGATTTTTTGACAAAAATGTTTGCGGGATATCATATGCCCAGATTATATCATCACTTTTTGAACTCTAGAGGCCAATGACAAAAATGCGTGTTTTGCACGGGTTAATTATATGCAACTGAAAACCTTCGATTTCAAAGCACCGAAATAGATTGCATAGGGCTGATGTCCCTTAGTAAATTAAAAGTAATTAAGTCAAAGTAATGATGATCCCAAATGATAAAGATGAATGCCACATGTACACATGATGGCCGTAGAATATTATCGAGATTGTTTTGTAGACAACTCTTTTGTCTGTTCACTTTCTTGGGATTTCTTTTACGAGTGGCTTACAAAGTTACAATTCTAGATATTCGACTGCAGCTTCAATAAATTAAATGTGAAGTCGAAGTTTGTGAACCTATATGTAAAGAAAAAAGAAAGAGAGAAAGAATAAATAAAAGAAAGTTAGAATGAACGAAGGAAAAAACCCGTTACAATTTTCAAAACAACAATAACAACATTTGATGAAAGAGAAATTTTGGAGAGACACCTCAAATTAGACGGAGACATATTTCCCACAGAATAAGGTTGTTTAGTACCATTAGAATTGGCACTCCAGGGCACATATGCTTTGATAACAAAAAGTGACAATCCTAACAATAAATAATCTTTCTCTCGTGGGGGTAACACTCAAAGTTACTTAGTTCATGAGGTGGAAGTGTGGATAATAATAAATCTTTCCCTCGTTATCCACGTTGGCTCAATTGATAGAGCGTCCGTCTAGAGATCGAGAGATCCCGGGTTCAAATCCCGGTCAATGAAATGAATATTCAATATCTTGACCACCACGAGGGAAGGAAAATTTAGTTACCACCTCGTGAACTAAGTAAAGTAAAGAACTCGATATAATGAATATTATTTCTCCACCATACTTGTCGCCAGAGAAGCGGGAGAAATGTGGTAATTCGAATCCCAAAGCATATTTATTTTTAACGCTTCGATACCAATTGTCTTCTTTAACTCAGTGGGAAAAGCGTCCGTCTAGAGATAGGGAGGTCCCGGGTTCAATTCCCGGTTGAATTGTTTTCATTTCTCAACCAACACAAGGGAAATATGAATTATCATCATCATTTCCACCTCGGGAACTATAAGTCAACTACTTTGATTTCAATTAACAATCCTTTTTTATTTTTTTCGTCGCAATCAGAGGTGAAGTTGTTCAATGTTGGTCCGTTTTGAAAACGATTTATTTACGTTTAAGGAACCATTAAAATCGACAGAAACTTAGCCAAAACAAAATTCGTTGATATTTTTTGTAATCGTTATTACAAAATAACGTCTGTAAGAAAACTCGGGCGTAAAAATATATTTTTTTATAATGAAAATCACCATAAAACGGGAAATATTGAAAAGAGCCAAAAATTAAATAATCAAATATTGACGTCTTTTAACCTTTTTGAGCTGTTTTATCACTAACACCCCTTTCGCAAAAACTTTTCTTAAGTATAATCTTAAAAATTATAAGCATTTCTGAAGTTAAAGGGAATAGCGCATGGTGAGGAAAAGAAACCGCTGACGACGATTTTGTACCAGCTAAACCTTAGCTCATAACTAATACCACTTACATCATACAATAGAAAATGCGTTCAATCAAATGAAGGATGGTTGATTGAGCGCGCCGTCCACATTGGGTTAAGAGATTGTTGTAGAGTCGCACACAATACCGCTTGCATGTAAACATACGTAGGACAATTACAGACTGCGCCAATGTCCAACTTGTTTAGATTCAAATAGTCGCCGCGCGCTGTTCAATTTTCGTTAGAATCCTCACCATGACCGCTTCCCTTTTTAAGTGATGTCTAAATCTGCCTGAAAACATGAAATTAGAAAAATTGAGTTTTTCACCTAAAACGCACAATTTTGACCTAAACATGACTGAATATCAAACAATTCCGTATTTTCGGGTTTCTAATTAAATCTACAACAGATTTTCACTTTCATGGACAGGACCTACCTGCAGGTACATGGCACAGCTATGGGTACTAGGATGGCTCCTTCATGGGCCTGTCTTTTCATGTCTAGGTTGGAGAACCAATTGCTAGCTGCAGCACCTTGTCGACCTTGGATTTGGTTGCGGTACATCGACGACATATTCTTTATCTGGACCAGTGATGAAAGCAGTCTCTTCACATTCATTAATCACATGAACTCATTTCACAGTACCATTAAGTTCACTTCTGATTACTCCCACCAACAGGCACACTTTCTTGATGTAACCATACAGAAAGCAGAGAATGGTATACTGTCTACAGATCTCTTCACCAAGCCCACAGAAACGCACCAGTATCTTCATGCTTCAAGCTGCCACCCTCGCCATTGGAAGACTGGCATAGCATATAGTCAGGCTCTCCGTCTCCGACGTTTTGCTCTAACGAATCTAGATTCTTATATCATGCACAGAACTTGAAGAAGCATCTGGTTACCAGGGGTCACAGCTCCACCAAAGTCCAGCAAGCCATCAAGAAAGTCCACTGTCTCCCGAGAGCCACAGTCCTTCAGGAGAAGTCTAGAAACCAAGACTCCACCCTAAAATTCCCCTTGTTACCACATTTCATCCTAACCTTCCTCCTCTACGTCACATCACCAACACTAACCACCACATTCTCCACACATCAGACCGTCTTCGTCGTGCAGTTCCTGACATACCCATCCTGGCCTACAGACGCCCTCGCAACCTACGTGATATGTTAGTACGTGCTACCATTCCTCCATTAACTGATGATTCTCTCCCTACGCAGCATGGCACTTCTAAGTGCGAGTCGACCAGCAGGTGCGTCGTTTGCCGGGAACACATCAAGGAAGGTGATTCCTTCACCAGTCACACCACCCATGCCACTTACAAGAGGAAGGGTCACATCACTTGTACCACATCTAATGTCATTTACCTCTTATCATGTAGAGTGTGTGGAGTCCAGTATGTTGGTGAGACCAAAAACTCACCGAAGAAGCGCTTCTATTGACACAGATCGACGGTCAACACCAACAAGCCACCTGTCAGACACAGTTTTAACCTTCCCAACCACACTATGTCTGATATGATCTTACAGGGCATTGAATCTTTAGGTAGCCGTTCAGAAGTGGTACGTCTCAGTAGAGAGAAGCTATGGATGAAGCGTCTTCTCACTATTCAGCCCCATGGCCTAAACATCCAGGAAGGAAACGATTAGACTGAACTCCCCCACCTCCTCCATTTGTATCTGATCAACCTATCACTTGTATTTTTCACCCATTTGTTTTTCTCTACTTTTTTCTCTCTTTTTTTTCACTTTTTTTTAAAACCTTTTTACTTCTTGTTATGTGTGATAAATACTGTTTTCATTTTCAACATTGTCTCCTATGCACAGTTATTTTCATTACTTGTTCCAGTGCATTTACATTATTTGTTACCTTAGGCCTACCTATACCTGAGTCATTTTTTCATTTCCATCCATTGTTATTATCTATTTGTAGTCATCCATCACCATTATGGATTTTACTCACCATTTTTTTAATATCCTATTTGCCTTTTACTTTTTTATCTTCCCTTTGTCTATATCATCCTTTTGTTACATTATCCACTTCATCAATCAGCTGTCAAGTTTGAATTTCCTTCCCCATTCATCCATCTGTCACTTTACTTCCTGCCCATTGTTCCTCTGTCTATATATATGGTGTGTATGTTGTATTCTGTCATTTTACCTTCGATAAAGATTCTGTTAGAATCGAAACGTCAGGTCCTCTTATATTTATTACATAAATCTACAACATGTTACTATATTTCCATTATTTTGAGAAGCTGACGACAAGTCGCATCATATCCAAATAATGAAAATCGTGATTTTTTTTAAATTTCAGAACTGTTAGGTTCATAATATGTTTCAACTTCCAAAGTGTTACCACTAAGGTACCGCATAACCAATGATGGGCTTCCTCTGGGAATGAGACGCATGCAGATGACGTCAAAATCCAATTTCCATCATAGTGAAAAAATACGATCTATCTTTTAACAATAAACATAGCAGAATAATGCTCTCTGTGATAATCATTTCATACTTTCATAATCCAATAATAAAAGTGACAAATATCTAGAGAAGGTAACATTTGTATGCTTTCCGTATCCGCTTCGTGTTTGTGTAAGGAAGATGAAATTATGTGTCAAACTCCAAATGCTGTTCTTATTTCAAATGCTATGTGCTCTATGTACGTAGCACATTCCCTGGGTAACAACATGCTCAAGAACGACAACTTGACATGATTGCGAACGATGCAAATTTGATTTTGCAGTGGTGTCATAATGTTGTTTTTATAATACTCTCTGTATACTTACATAACTATATTTATGCACTTTTAACAAAGAAAGATTATACGTTTAGATCAAATCTCATGTGATGTGTCACCTGATGCATACAAACTACATCTTGCGTACATTGAGGCTTGATTGTGTCGATGATTAAGGGAGGTGTCAACCCTTTTTTATGAAATTTATCAAGCACTGTAACTTTTAAACTAATAATGTAATGTACTTAAAAGTATACACATTTTTTTAAATGAAATTAGTCGTAGAATCAATTTTTGTATCAAATTTCACAAAAAAGTAGTGCTTTTTACATTTTTGCCTAAAAATCACTTTTTGGCGCCATTTGTTTTCTCAGACAACCTAATCAGGTTTTGGTTACAAATTCCAAAATTTCACCAAAATCATAATTTTTTGTAAAATCTGATTACAAAAATGGGTTCTACGACTAATTTCATTAAAAAAATTGTGTATACTTTTATGTACATCACAATTATAGTTTAAAAGTTACAGTACTTGATAAATTTGGCGCCAAAAAGAGTTGACACCTCCCTTAACTCCTGAGGTCATAGTTTATTTCTTTAAATTCTATTTTAAAGTTCCGTAATTTAATTGGATGCTAACTGATTTTTTTATTAGGTTGGCGATAAGGGAATATTAACTGGCCTTGAATATTGTATAAAAAACCCTGTCCCATGGAATATTATACAAATATTGAATGCCCGAGAGTGTGATAGTATGCAAATATTTAATGCCCTATATCATAAGGTCAAGTTTTGGAATTAGGCCTATCATGCATGATATAATAAAAATTAACAGATACATCATTTGATTTTACAACATTTCATGGATTAAAACTTTTAATGATACTGTAAGCATTTTAATTTCATGTCAAGGAGGTGAAGTCAGATATCAGAAATCAGTTTGATCGTATTCAAATTATTCTAATACAAATATTTTTCTTTCTTTCTGAATCCCTCTATGAGATGTGGTTTGACCCGAGAAGAACTGTAAAGTCACAGTATATTTACTCGGGACCCGCTTCTTTTTATTCGTTTCTTAAGAACGGACGTTTTTCTGTGCATTGATCCGTTTCTAGAATAGCACTTACACAGTAAAAGCGTGAAATGAATACACATTATCATCATGTGTTTACAGGTTGAAACCATTCATTGGTTAAACAGTTTGTGAAACTGAGTTTGACCCTACATTAATCCATCGCGATTTGAAACAAGTTAATTGACATTAAATACATAAAAGGCCCGCAGTAATCAGGTGGATGCTCATTTATTCGGAACATAAAAGTCGAAAATAATAAGTGACGGTATTCTCTACGTGATGTGCACACATAATTATACAGACATTTCCTACGCAAGAACACATACAGGGCGATAGATATGCTAGGATGATCTAAATTGAAATGTCACGGGTGTTTATCAGTGCTATGTTACGCACTGACACCTGAACATAATAAGGTACTATTCGAATGAAATACTATAGGATGTGGCGGTGATAACATCATGTGATGGGCAACCTGGTGCATTAAATGCAAGTTGCAACACGTGGAGTTTATGGGGAAATTATTATGTCGACGATAGGGCGACGAAAAAAAGAAATCCTGTTGTACGGGCATACGGACCTTTCAGGTCGGGTCGGTCGGTCGGGCTTTCCCATTTTTTTAAATTCTTATTTTTTCTTGAAAATGACCGTAAAAATCCCAAACAAATCTGTAACTACTGTTACGTACGCATATTTCTTCGTAATTACTGTATCGAATCAAATGCGGTTTTCTTCAAAGTATTGCTAACTAATTTGCCTTTATTTTGTCGTTTCCGTTGTTTTATTCTACCTTGTATTTAGGAATTTACGATCTCCTAATGGAGCGTTACAATTATTGGGACACCCTGTAGAGAGCCCAGCCGCGCTATTTTTTTCGTAACCTTAGAACGGAACGGATGTTCACCGGGAAAATACCCTTTTCCCCCTTTATGCCTTTGACAAAAAAGTGACCCAGATACGCCACTGGTCTGTGCAATACATGTTTCGACCCGAATTAGGAATGGGAAAAGTGAACAATAAAGGCTACTTGATACACCCATGCATTACACGATTCTCGATACGTGACTGCAACTTCCACGAGAGAGCCGAGGGTGAAAACTTAAGATCTTGTTTTATGAATAATTGGCCTAAGGAATTCAAATGTTGAAACTGATTCGTTTTATCGGGATTTAGTATCAGACATTTTTCGTTAATGGGAAAAGTCACTTCTATGAACGCACTGGCACCTGTATTATACTACATGTATATAATGTACTAATTAACCATTAAATATTATATAGCGCCTGTATACTATATAACGTACTAATTCACAAAGAAAGATCATACGGTGTGATCAAAATGTCATACGATGCGTAGCCTGATGCATACAAAGTGCAGGCTGCACACATTGAGGCTTAGGACATTGATCGTGTGGACGATAAACTTCTGGGTCTAAGATTTTGTCACTTTTCAGGATGTATTAAATTTCACCATTCTCCTGCAACATAGGCCCTAACCCGATACGTAATACAAATTTCGGATCAGAATGGTGTCAGCACACGTACCTTACCAATAGGGGGCTCTACATTTGTAGTTTTCCTTTAACTAATTAAGACACATGATATAGAATATACATATATATCATGTATCGCCATTATGCCAATAGGTAGATTATCTTTGAATGAGAGTGCTCAATGACGCGAAGCAGAGCGGCGCGTAGGCCTTATACAAACATAGGATGTAATTTTAGAATTCAGTAACTTGAAAATCCTGCATTTTTATGTCCCACTCACATTTATTGAGACACACAGTTGCACACAATTTTCAAGAACTAGGTGAGTACCAAAATACTAACTTTAAATGTTGACAAAGTGGAGGGTTTTCATGTTTGATATGGTTCCATTTTACATTACCAGATGCGCAATGATCCTCATATCTGATGGCATGTAAGGACTAGCTATGACCACGAAATTAACATGAACTATTCACGTTTAGAATACGATTAGCAGAGTAAAACCAAAAACCAAAACAGCAATATAGATCGGCCAAAAATCTTCTGACACTGACCTTCAACACATCATCCATCCACTGTGATATAAAATCAGCAAATTGACTTAATATGCACACATACATTTAAATACCTAACAAAAGAACACTTGTGGTAGATGCTGGGAAGATATTGATATGTAACAGGTGTTTATCGGTGATATGTAACGCTCTAACACCTGTATATCATATAGCGTACTAACCAACAGTGAAAGATTACACGGTGTGATGGTGTGATCATAAATTCATGTGATTACAACCGGATGCACACAATATGCAAGGTGCACGCATTACGGCTTGGGACAGTGAGCATGTCTACAATGAACTACAGGTTTCATGGTTTTACATTAGTTTAGGATATATTCAATTTCGATAGTCTACTTGAAATCATGAAACATAACCTGATACTAAATTTGTCAATTTCGAATCAAGAGGGTGAGAAGGGAACACACACTTCCTTGAGTAAACTCCTGTGTTCACAGTTTTGACATTTTTAAGGAGACTTTAACATTCTGTTCTATGTTCCTTGGCAGAATCCGATCGATCATGGCAATTAATACCGTTCTGAAACCGTTCCTGACGATATAACAAAATGACAATTTTTGTTTGTTTTTTGCATCAATATATTCTACTACAAAACTAACATGATTTTAAATGACCATTTCAAGAGATGATTTTAATATGCATAGTATTATAAATCCAAAGTAATGTACGAGTACTCATATAGATCATCCATAGTGGGCACAATAATGAAATCGTACTGACGTTTTTGTACCAACGTTACAAAGCGACTTGTAACGTTGATCAATGTCAATGCGACGTCATTTTTCAAATTTGTAAAAAAAATTGTAAAAAGGTTCTCTGTGTAGAAACGTTTTCGACCCGATATGAAGTGTAAAGTGAACTATATATTTGACACACCAGGGCATTCACTTTGTTTGATATAATGATAGATATGTGACGTTGGTAGAACACGTTTAAGTGCTGACTAGGTTGGCTAAAAGATTCTCAAACTTAGTTCTGATTCCAGAACCTAGTCGATTCTTTTCATCCGATTCTAGCGATCGGAAGTCAAGGTTGTTTTTTCCTCCAGTGGATTGCTCTGCTTAGAATAGCTTAAAATGAATAACAATTATCATTTACGTTACGGATACCGTTCATTGGTTAAACAGTGTCTGAAAGTTGTATACCACATCATTCATCCACCGCGACGTGAAATTAGAGAATTGACATTACATACATTACACGTCCGAAGTAATCGGTTGTACGTTATTTGAGACATGATCGTCGAGAATAATAAGTGTCGGTATTCTGAACTTGATATGCACACGCACACATTTATACAGACATTACCAACAAAATAATTCCGGATGATTGATATATAACAGGTGTTTATCAGTGTTATGTTATGCACTAACACCTGTATACTATATAACGTACCAAATACTAATTCACAAAGAAATATCATACGGTGTGATCAAAATGTCATACGATGGGTAACCTGATGCATACAAAGTGCAGGCTGCACACATTGAGGCTTGGGGCATTGAGCATGTCGATGATAAACTCCATTCAGTCGTCCAAACCGCCATGAAATCAGCACATTGTCAACACATACATTATAGACTGTGGGTTACATCGATGAAATTGTTTCAGGGGATATCCGTTTTAAATATTCTACCTTAAGTCTCGTAACAAAATATGATACTAAACAAGATTGAAGAGTGCACAGTGGCACTTGATTGAATGCAATACTATTTCCGCTCATAACTTACTGAAATATCAACTTATACATGAGCGTGGAACAAAGACATGAAATGATATGTATTTCTTCGTCGTTGTCGCTGCCATATGAATCATGGCTGATTTGGTCTTTTTCGTTGACATGCGATGAGCAGCAGTATTCGATATAAACCTGATGCTTCTTCAATGCCATCAGTCCAACGGATCTTTGGTCGGTCACGTTTACGTTTCCCTTCCTGAGTTCATTAGATAACCACCTTTTCTAAGTGGTCTCCATCTCTTCAAGCAGTGCCCCCACAAAGTATTGTAATTTTCTGCGAATTATCGAACTGTAGAGGGTAGTTTGATCTATATAGAACTAAAATTTATCTAGAAAACCATTAACAGTTTACAAACAACACGTATCCGCCAAATAGCTTATAAAAATCAACGTTTGCCACATCAGTCACCCACCGTGACATAAAATCAGCAAATTTACATCTCATACATTTTACTAAAATAAGCGACTCCATGCTCATTAACTCGTGACGTGAATGCCGACCACGGTATTGTTCAACATCGTATTACACATTCATACAGACATTACCAACAAAAGAACTCGGGTTAAATGATGTAACAGGTGTTTATCAGTGTTATGTAATGCTGACACTGTTTTATTGTATAACGTACTAATGACTGTATAAACGGTGAAACCATAAAGTCATACGATGGGTAAATTGTCTCCTCTCAATTATTTAAAAATAATCCAAATGAAATGAAAATAACAATAATCATTTATTCTTGTTGAATGAGGATATTTGAGATACATTTCAAATCATAGACCAATATCCATTTATTGATGCTAGACACTTAGTAGGTCAGTATACCGTCGGGATCGGCTCTTTAGAATTCAGGGCAAATATACTTTGAAGAAAGGCGTAGGTGAGGTGTCGCTTCGCTGCAAAGCAGAGTTTGTTTTTATATGGTGAGTGATTCAATAAGCAAATGAAATTTGAGATTGTTTACACAATGAAGTGGGACATTTCGGAGACATGAATTGAATAGATTATTTAAATGTGCCACAATTGATGTAACATGATGCAACACTTAGACCCAGGTTACTCGAATATGCTATGACTCGATAAAACGACGAATGAGAAATGTTTAAAAAATCAAATCAAAAAATCAAAAAAAAATTCAAAATGAACGAAGTTTTGTTAAGACTGTCATGATTGCGTGATCACGCTGTAAAAAGTTTCTGATTCATCATATGATCAAAGCGTGAAAGGTCATGGTGTATCAAACAATGCAACACTTTTTGTCGAGTTCCGTACCCTTAAGGCAAAATGAAAAGTAGATATGTGACCTGCTCCCACAAAAGCGGCGTAAAGTCGTGGCGAAGATGTTGCTGAATTGAGCTAGGATAGTATGTTATTGATTTTTGCCGTTTGTTGTTAGTATAATGGACCAAGCTCTTTTATTATAGCGGGATAATAAAATAAATAGGCTGACATGGCTGGTAATACTCTTAAAATAACAATACATACTGCTATTTTAGAATCCCCCCATAATAGAAGGGACCATGGGTCTATACCAACAACAATTTAAACGGCAAATCAATAATATGCTATGCTGCCTCAATTCAGCAACATCTTCACCTCGACTTTACGCTCATTTTGTGAGAGCAGGTCAAATATAATGTTAGAGCTATGTCTTGGCCATCACATAGTCAAAAATAGATTCGCTGAGATATTTCGGATATAAGTAGACCACATGAAAACACAATTTATATCGTGTATCCTTCAAACATGATTGCATATGTCTTGTCCGGTCAATATTAACAAAAAAAGCTTTAATAACTAAATGTTACTCAAATAACTAGAATCCAACTCATTATTGTGAGGAGTAAATGTCATGTTGAAGATATGTCTTGGCTTTCTCATTATCAAATTATCTGGAAAAACATTGGCTGATAATTAAAGACGCAGTTTGAAAATCCAAATTAAAATAGTCTGTATGCAAATATTCTCTCTTTAATGTAATAAATAAAACATTTCAGTATTGTTTTTAACAAATGAAGTAGTCCAGTGAAGGTGGACATTATCCTGCATTAATCATTCATTGTTAGAACGTTTTGAAGGTGATATTATCGTGCTGCTCGACACTTAAAAAGCTGTCCTTTTTCAAGTTGTGAAGTACTGCACGACGTGTCCTTTATGTGCTCCTTATTCCTTGAACAGCGTTGATGATGCAGTTCCTCAGATCTTAGAGATTAGTTGGTGGTGTCTGGAAGACTTGAGGCTTAACATAATTCCAAAAGAAAAGGTTATGGTGTAAGATCTGGGGAGCGAGCAGGCTAGTCCGTAGTATGGCGGACATAAAATCAGGTATGCAGGATGAACGATGTAATTTGTGTTTTTAAGCAGTCTACTTATATCAGTACAATCTCAGCGATTTTATGATCGATATCGCTGTAACTTGACTATGTGATAGCCAAGATATAGCTCTAACAGGATATCTACTTGTGATTTGCTGTAAGGGTACATTACTCACAAAAAGTGTTGCGGTGTTTTTATACACCCAGTATATCTAATGTATTTCATGGATTAATTGTAACAATCATATCAAAGTGTCGCATGCATTGTTATGATCACCGTAAGTCGGATTATCCATTGACCCACATTCAATTCATTCAATATCTCACTTTCTCTTCACTCCATCCATTTTACACACAGTTTGATTAAGCACTGTATATACCCATTACTCTTTTTAATTATAAAAATACTTTTGCACTTATCTTATCTGTAATGGACCTACTGTAACAGCAAATATCCTCCTGGCCACAGTCAGACACACGCGGGCGCACTCCGATCAGCTCACTGCGCATGCTTTCAAACTCAGAAAATTCGGGGAACCAATCAGAACGGTAGGCGGGGAGCTTACGTGTTGCGCATCGCGGATATCTGTTTCACCATTTTGAAAGGTAGATTGGCCTCGCGTAAAAGGGTTAAACTACTGTTACGTGCATCCATGGAATCTTGTGTAGGAATATATAAAAAGAAATTAACGTTTTTTTGTGCAAAATGTATCGTTTTCCAAGTCTAAAGATCTTCGGGTTATATTTTCAATGTATGTAGATATAAATTATTTATGGCAAATTTTCAGTGCATTATCTTAATTCTATTAGTGTATTCCCTTCTCACCCTCCGATCTGAATAAACTAGTATCGGATTACGTTCAGGAAAATTTAGATGAGCATATCCTGACATGATATCCAACCATGGATGTAGGCTGTATTTTC
Organism: Ophiura sarsii; assembly: GCA_035610835.1. Lineage (NCBI taxonomy): Eukaryota > Metazoa > Echinodermata > Ophiuroidea > Amphilepidida > Ophiuridae > Ophiura > Ophiura sarsii. The sequence continues at coordinate 50,231,414 of CM069442.1, read as the reverse complement.
CAGTCTTACGCATACATCACTGCGCTATGTTATTGTGAAGAGGCCTGATTTACATTGTGGGTAAAAAGTTCATGCCGACGATTGTGGTCGCAGGTGGAACTTGGCTACTATGAATTAATGGATTTATCGTCGACATGGTCATTGTCCTAAGCCACTATGTGTTGCAGCTTGCATTTTGTATGCATCAAGTTACCCATCGCATGACTTTATGATCACACCGGATCTTTCACTGTTGATTATCATGGTGCATAGTACATAGGTGTCAGTGCGTTACAGAGCACTGGTAAACACCTGTTACAATATCAATATAGATCTTACCAACATATTTATTATCCCGTGTTCTATTGTAGGTTATGTCTGTATAAATGTGTGCGTGTGCATATCAAGTTCAGAATACCGACACTTATTATTCTCGACGATCATGTCTCAAATAACGTACAACCGATTACTTCGGGCATGTAATGTATGTAATGTAAATTCTCTCATTTCACGTCGCGGTGGGTGAATGATGTGGTATACAACTTTCAGACACTGTTTAACCAATGAACGGTATCCGTAAACGTAAATGAAAATTGTTATTCATTTTAAGCTTTACGTTAGCTATTTTAAGCAGAGCAATCCACTGGAGAAAAAACAACATTGACTTCCGATCGCTAGAATCGGATGAAAAGAATCGACTAGGTTCTGGAATCAGAACTGACAATCTTTTAGCCCACCTAGTCAGAACTTAAACGTGTTCTACCTACGGCACATATTTAGCATTATATCAAACAAAGTGAATGCCCGGGTGTGTCAAATACATTGTTGCCTTTACAGTTCATATCGCGGTCGAAAACGTTTCTACACAGAGAATATTTTTACAAAAGGCTGATTCTTGTCGGAAAAATGACGTCGCATTGACATTGTTCAACGCTTTGTAACTTGGATGATCTATATGAGAACTCGTACATTACTTTGGATTTATAATACTATGCATATTAAAATCATCTCTTGAAATGATCATTTAAAATCATGTTAGTTTTGGAGTAGAATATATTGATGCAAAAAACAAACAAAAATTGTCATTTTGTTATATCGGCAGGAACGGTTTCAGCACGGTATTAATTGCCATGATCGATCGGATTCTGCCAAGGAACATAGAACAGAATGTTGAAGTCTCCTTAAAAATGTCAAAACTGTGAACACATGAGTTTACTCAAGGAAGTGTGTGTTCCCTTCTCACCCTCTTGATTCGAAATTGACAAATTTAGTATCAGGTTATGTTTCACGATTTCAAGTAGACTATTGAAATTGAATATATCCTGAAATAATGTCAAACCATGAAAACTATAATAGTTCATTGTAGACATTCTCACTGTCCCAAGCCGTAATGCGTGCACCTTGCATTTTGTATGCATCCGGTTACTAATCACATGACTTCATGATCACACCACCACCACCGTGTAATCTTTCACTGTTGGTTATTTGGTTAGTATATGATATACAGGTGTTAGAGCGTTACATAGCACCGATAAACACCTGTTACATATCAATATCTTTCCAGCATCTACCACAAGTGTTCTTTTGTTAGGTATCTTCTATATACTAATTTTCGGAACATGGCTTTATTAGATAGTTCAATATAATTTTACACTCGCGTCCCTCCTCAACTGAAAAAGCATGGTAATTGCGCCTCTAATACACGAGCTAATTAGATAGTTCAATGCCCGTTTTTTACCGTTTTCAGACATGCGCAGAAAGGATCACATGTGAAAATCCGAAATGTTGAATTTCTTTTACTCGGGTAGCTACTTTCGGACACAAATTGTGGTTTTCGGAATGAGTGATGACATATGGTCTTCACCCAAAATATTTTCTTCAGGGATATAGCTACATTTCTGTATATGCGGCTGTTTGTTATTCTTAAAGATCGCATAGTAACAAGCATTTATACGTCCGACAAATAAAAATATTTCACGACATTTTCTAAATGTAAACAAAAACTCTTACACAGATCTTAAAGTGACACTTTCACATTAGTAACATAGATGAATGCGACGTTTGCTAAACGATAAAGAAACTGGCAGTACCATGTCAACCGTTTCTATGTTGTGTTGCGCGACCGCGTTTAACATGGCGCACGCGGTTCGGCGCACACGTAATGACGCAGACAAAACGTGTACGCGTTTGTGGCGCAAACCGTGCACATTGTAACGGAGCAGAGTGAAAGCAGGCAGTCCGTACACTCTTAGAAAAAGGATGCTTCAGGCTTCAGGGGTTCTTGGCTGTCCCGTATAGAACCCTTTATATCACCTTAAAAGGTTAAAAAAAGAACCATTTTAAGGTTCAAAATAGGCAAAATATGGGCAAACATTGGTCTTTCGAACCTCTAAAGGTTCTCTACAGAACCTTTTGGGGCCTTTAAAATCAAAGAACCTTTAAACCATTATACGGGACAGCCAAGAACCCCTCTGAAGCACCCTTTTTCTAATAGTGTACCCTAAAGCCACCTCCTCCTCTCCGCACTTCCCTTACTTGATAATCTGGATATAATAAGGGCACATGGGGCATCTGGATAAACGGAACGTGTGGTACATTATCATGATTATTATAGAGTGTCTGGATTATTCAGGGCATCCGTGGTATCTGGATTACGGGGTTCACTATAAAACGAGTCTCAAATTACCTGGATATACTATGCGCAGGTGGGCCACCTGTGATAACTGGATTTCAAGGGTGTACACTCAGGTAGTATCTCGGGAGGCTTTATAGAACACAGCAAACATGATAAAGGGACTACATATACTATACGTTAAGGCCCCACATGCCTATTGGAGGAATAATGTATTTATTGTAAATAGGCCAAACAAAACCCGGATGGCACACATTGTGCTCAAGTACAAGCGTGGAATGGTACAAGTGATCTTGATGATAGACTCCGCCGACCATAAAACTAAACGACCGACTATAAAACTATAACGCTCAGAACGTAGGCCTACTGAATTACCTGGATACAGTATGTGCATATGGGCAGTGGCGACACTTGCACCAGCACCATATGTTAAAGGCATATTATGTGATCTTTTCCAGAGAGCGCCCTCTATTCGTGATTTTTTTTAGAGAGTAGATTTTCTTGCAGATTTACATTTCTGATCATAAATCGTACATATATTCCAAGTTACAGAGCGATACGATTCCTAATTACCTCAAAATCATGGTTTTAGAGTGAATTTAGACTAGAATAAAATAAGTTGTCGGATATCCGACAGTTTATTTTCACTCTAAAACCATGATTTTGAAGTAATTAAGAATCGTATCGCCCTGTAACTTGGAATGTATGTACGATTTATGATCAGAAATGTAAATCTGCAAGAAAATCTGCTTTCAATTTTTTTCGATGTTGAGGGCGTTCCATGGAAAGATCACATAATATACCTTTAAAGGAGTAAAACGGGGTGGCAGGGCAATAAAAGAATCGGGGGAGACATTTAAAAGCTTATTTTATGTAACTTTCAATTTTGACATTAAAATTCAACTTTTTATTATTTGGGGTACAAAATAGGTAGAGACATGCGCTGACAGGAGTATAACTGGGGGTATTAAGAACACGTTGATGGAGTAGGCCTACTCGGATTAAGATCTTGGGTATCTGTATTATTTAAGAGCACATTGGGCCTAGGCTCATGGTGTATTAAGGGCACCATGTCACTTACATTATATCAAGGGCACCTTAGTACCTGAATTATTTAAGGACATACTCTTGATTGATATTTATATAAACATTTATAACGCTTTGATATTACTGACCTCTGCCTATTGTGACTTTTACTGTCCGCTATCTTCGGCACCCGCGTTTAATTTACTTGACTATGATAAAGTAAGGGCACCTTAGTGTAGGCTGTTATGTAGGATTTGAAACTAGTGCATTTTTTTTTGCTAAGGATGCTTTTTTTTGGTGTCATTGGATAGAGTATACCCTCAGCTATCAGAAATCCATTAGTAGCATTTTTTCCATCCACGGAATGGCCGCCATCTTGGATTTCAAAATGGCCACCAATTCCAATGGAATTTGTCATATAACTTTTGTTCTGAGCAACCTATGAAGTCAAAATTGTTGGCAAATCATGTTTTCAATACCTGAGAGTTCAACAATACTGTATCTATGTTCTGATGTCTTACATACATGCATGGCCGCCATCTTGGGTTTCAAAATGGCCGTCATTTACAAAAAAAAAGGATTTTACCCTATAACTTTTTGTTCTGAGCAACATATGAAGTTGATTTTTGTGGCAAAGCTCATGTTTTCAAGAGTTATTTACTGACAATTCAGTGTACAGTTCTATATGTTATCCATTAATTTGACATGAATGGTTGCTATATATAAATTAAGCTGTAAATTCAATACAAATTTCAATTGTTAGCAGTAACATGTCCGTTCGAAACATCGGACGGATCAGACACCACCTCAATAGAGAAACTGCTGAATTGATAACCCATGCATTTATTACCTCAAGACTTGACATGGGAAATGCATTGTTGTATGGGGTTACAGCTTCTCAACTTCAGCGTCTTCAACGTATTCAAAATATCGCTGCTAGAATTATAACTTTCACCAAAATATCTGATCACATAACCCCTGTGCTTATGGACTTGCATTGGCTACCTGTTGAGCATAGAATCAGATATAAACTTGCTTTACTCGCATTCAAAATTTTACACAAGGCGCCACAATATCTCACTGAGCTTGTGCAACCCTATATACCTGGACACAGTGGACTCCGCTCATCAAAACAAATGCTTCTTACCGAGTACCCAGTAAGAAATCAATGGGGAGAACGTTCATTTCTCGTTGCTGTTGCAAGAATTTGGAACAGTCTACCACGCGACGCTAAATGTACAGATTCTATTCATAGTTTTAAGAAAACTTTAAAGACTCATTTGTTCAAGGAAGCGTACAAAACAGTATATGTATAATACTCATGCTATTTATCATTTTTGTGCTATTAATTACTTATATTACATGTTTACAAAAGCGCTATGAGCGTCATTTCTGACGGATACCGGCGCTATACAAATTACCATTAGTATTATTATTATTATTATTACATATACTTAGTATTAATTGTCCGGTAGTACCCCCACTGGTGATACATTAGGTTGATCACATTGCATTGGACTTATTACAAGAAGACATACCAGGAGCAATCAAATGTATGCTTTTGTATCCACAGCAGCTACCCCCTCTATATTGTAGAGGGGTATTATTGTATTATAATAGGGGGTAATTGCTGTTTTGTTCAATTGCATGTATCAAAGGTAAAACCAAACAAACAAACAAAACGAAACAAAAACTAGGAAAGGAAAGAAAAATGGTTAATAATATTAGAGGCCTATTTGGCCTATAAATTAGCCTATGTGCATCATTACTTGACTTACTTACTTTGACTTATGGCGGGTGATATTACCGAACCACGATGCCTCTCCAAATCTTCCTATCCAACATAGCTGTCTTGATTTCTTCTACCTGCAATCCTGTGTCACGCTTTAGTAAGTCAATGTAGGTTAGGGCTGGTCTACCACGCTCTCTAAATCCATGCTTTGGTACCCAATGTATGATTTTGGAGACCAGCTCATTGGACCCTCTGAAGCAATGTCCTGCAAATCTTGATCTACGCTCCCTGATCTTGTCCGAGACTTTGGGCATATCCGCGTACAGGTCCTTATTTGTCAAATGCTGTCTCCAGTTGATGTTGAACACAGTTCTAAGCATTCTAGTGTAACATCCGTCCAGCTGTTTACTAAGCTTTGGGGTAACTGTCCATGACTCACATCCATAGAGGAGGACTGATTCTACAGTAGCTATGAACAGTCTTTCTTTGAGCTTTCTGGATAGTGATTTGGCCTTCCATAACTGACTGAGTTTGCCACAAGCTCTCCATGCAGCTGCTTTGCGTGTTTTGATGTCCTTTTCAGTACTGTTCATCCAGGCTCCAAGGTACTTGAAGTTCTCCACTTTATCAAGGGGCCCACCTTCGCTTGGGGTGATTACAGGTACTTGCTTCTGGTTGAAGGACATGTACTTTGTCTTTGCATCGTTCATTTTGAGCCAAACTTTACCCACCGAAGTCTCCACTCTGTTAAGTAGTGATTGCGCTTGAGACACTTCTTTAGACAACAGTGCAATGTTGTCAGCAAAGTCAAGGTCAGTAACTGTGGTTGGTCCTATTCGTCTGCTGCTTCTTTTTGTTAAGCGGAATCCTAGCTCCTCTTCTTTGCCATCTATGGCCTCTCATAGGGCGTAGTCGAGAACAATGACAAAGAGATATGGAGCCAAGGTGTCACCTTGTAGTACTCCAGCCAGTATTTCAAATTCCTCAGTTTTCCCATCAGGTGATATAACCTTTCATTATGTTCCCAGTCCCTTAACACTTTTGGACCAGTGATTTGACATTTCGCCGGTAATAAATCATCAAAGGATGTGTCTATTTCCCACTATGTGGTCAAATTAAAAGACTGCAAAGGACATAAGTATGCCCCAAGGGCATAAACTAACCATCATAACCCTGAAAATGGACCACATAGTCAGCGGTTGACAACATCTTAGATGATTTATTACCGGCGAAATGTCAAAATCACCGGTCCAAAAGTGTTAAGGGATGGGAACATAATGTTGCCTTGGTGTCCTTGTATATTTCTGCAATCGCATTTGTAAGCTTCTCAGGTATACCATAGGCCTTCAGAATATGCAGCATTCGTCCCCTATGTATTGTGTCAAACGCCTTCGTGAAGTCTATAAAGGTTATGATAGCTGGCAGGTTGTTTGATCTAATTCCCTCAATAATTCTTCGGAGGGCAAGAATGTGGCCAACCGTGGTACGTCCAACTCGAAAGCCATTTTGATTAGCTCTCAAGTGGATGTCAAGCTCCGGTCTGATTCTGTTGAGTATCATCTTGATGTATAGCTTGGCAACAATTGAGCTCAGACTTATTCCACGGTAGTTGCCTCCCAAACTGAGATCACCTGATTTTGGTATTGGTATTATGTTGAGAATAGACCATTGGTCTGGCTTTTTCCCGTTCATCAAGGCATCGTTGCAGAAGTCCAGTATTATATTATCAAAATCACATCTTTTGAGCATTTCAGGTGTGATACCATCTTCCCCACTGCTTTTCCCATCTACAAGTGCCTTCTTAGCCCTCACATATTCCTCCAAGTCAAAGGGTCCTTCTTTTATGCTGAGATTTGATAGTACTGGGGCAATTTCCTCATCTTCATTACTTATGTGCGGTGGGCTCCCAAGTAGATTTTTGAAATGAGTATACCAATTATCTAGTTTCTCCTTTTGCGTGGATCCTTTGATTTGTCCTTTTCTTGTAGTCAATCTTCCTGATATTTTGTTGATCAGTTTCCAACTCTTACCATGCTTGCAGTTTATGTGGGCATTTTCTACCTCTCTAAGCTTATTGGTAAGGTCTTCCTCTTTCACATGATCATAAGCCTCCCCTAGGCTCTTCTTAGCCTCCTTATAATTTCTCCAATTTTCCTCGTCATTAGTGTCTAGTTGATATTTTGCATACGCTTCTTCAATTTGTGATCTCGCCCTTGATACCTGGGCGTCATTTGAGAAGTAGGTTATTTTCTCTTTTTTCCTCACAGGAATCACTTCCTCTGCAGCATCTTGAGTGGCTTTAATGAATCTGGAATATTTCTCAGATGCAGTTTCGACTTCATCCTGGAGGGGTTGAAACCTATTATGCACCTCTATGCTATATTTGGCTATCATTATCAGTTGTAAGTAGCTTCCAGTCGTATTGCTTTTTCCGTTTGATGATTTTACTCTTTCTGAGGCTTAATCGGATACGAGCAGAGACGATTCTATGATCAGATCCCACACTAGCAAAGGTGTTATATGCTTCAGAATTTAGAACACTGTTTTGCCATTTCCGCCTGACAAGGATGTAGTCCAGCTGTAGTTTGTTGCCGCTTGGGCTGACATATGTCCACAACTTGCCTTTTTCTTGCGGAAAGTATGTGCGATTATAAGATCTTTCTCTTTAGCCAAGTCTGCTAGGTACTCTCCATTTCTATTTGTGTCATCATGGTAAGTGAATTTGGCGTCATCCTTTCCAAGCCTAGCATTGAAGTCGCCAACAACAAGCAAGATGTTGTGTGCTGGAATGGAGTCTATTGCCCCTTTTAGACTGTTGTAATGATCTCCTACGATGTCTTCATCCGCCACATTTGTAGGGCAGTAGGTCATCACTACAGTTGTTGCTGGGTTACCACGGAAGTTGACTATGAGTGTACGATCAGAATGCGGCTTGATACTTGCTAATGATCTGAGTGCTCTATTATTGAGTAGTATCCCGATTCCACCTACAGCTGCACCTGCTTTATTTCTTGTTGCTGAGGTAGTGATTAGAGATCCACCCATAATGCTCTCATACTTCACTGGGTCATCATGGACAATGCGGTGTTCCTGTATCCCGATCATGTCAATTTTACATTTAGGGGAGACGTCAAAACTCGACCGCCCGTTGACCACCGGTTACGGGCGGTTCCGCCCGGTTCTTTCAGGTCAAATGTTTTACTGGTATATGAATATTCGCGCATGCAACACTGAACAACCGCCGGTTGACTTAATGCTGTAATCTGACCAATTTACACTATCAATCTGTTACTTTGCGGTCATAATAGCTCTCTCTATAATCGTTCTATAAAAAAAAAACATTCATAGACTTTCGGTATTGATTTTAAAAAGTTAATTGAGCTATAAACAGATTGAAAAAGCCAACCCCAGCGAAAATCAATAGCTGTATTGTACTGGATGTCAACTGAGACTTTTAAGTCTTAAAAGAGCCCATTACTTCAAGATGTTATTGCTTACACGTGTGACGAGGCACTATCAACCGGTCGTGTTCACCAGCGTGTTACTATTTGACCTCATTATGTGTGTATATTACAACAGACGACACGTTTTTTGAGAACCGGGCGGAACCGGCCGTAACCGGCGGTTGCCGGGCGGTCGAGTTTTGACGTGATCCCTTAATTAGATTGGTTACAAGCTCCTCCCTGATCGACTCTCTCCGATAGTTCTCACATTCATGGTAGATATAGTAATATTGGTCTTGCATGTTGCAAGTGGTCTCCTATTGCGCGCTCTGCCGTCAAGCTTACTCCTCCCTTTCATCAGTTGATTTAGAAAAATCCGAGTTTGCTCCAGGAGACGTTATTTTAGGGACTTTAACCCTAGTGTTGATTTGGTTTGCCATCATGGTTTTTCAATTGCTGTAATCACTGCGGTCGCAACTCCTGCAGCATGGTTTGTGATCAAAGTTGTCCTTCTTCTAGAATACTTGCCAGCCAAGGCTAATGAGTATATTCTACCCGGGTCTCAGTGATTTAAAGTGAAACCTAAAAAGCAATGATCAATAGTCCTCCAGACTACTCCAATAGTCCTAGAACTACCAACCATTGCCCCCAGAGCTCCGTCAGTTAGCACTAACCGCAAGGTTTGGCCATCCAGGTGGCACGCGACTAACATGCACTACATTGCAATGCATCTTAGTCTTCGAGGACGTGGAGATGGGTAACTGCAAGAGAAGCGAATAGGGACAGGAGGGCTGACGGAATTGCCTCCTGTATCTACAACCTATAGTAAAGCAAAGCATGGAACAAGGTGCATAGGAGAGGCATGCAGAGTAAGGAGCAAGATGGGAGATAGAGGAAAGGAAGACTTTGTGGTAGAGCAGAAGGTTGGAGTTGCGCTAATTACAGCCAGTTTTAAACCACCCTAATATTTACCCTAATAATTACTACTATCAGCCAATTAATATATATCAACAGATTAGCGATTATACACTCTCTTGTCTTGTAAACACTTCTTGAAAACATGGATTTTGCCACCAAAATCAACTTTATATGTTGCTTAGAACAAAAGTTATATGGCAAAATATTATTTTTGTAAATGGCGGCCATTTTGAAATCCAAGATGGCGGCCATGCATGTATGTTAGACATAGGAACATAGCTAGAGCACTTGTGAACTCCCTTGTATTAAAAACATGTGGTTTGCCACCAAGTTTGACTTCATATGTTGCTCAGAACAAAAGTTATAGGGTAAATTATATTGGAAATGGCGGCCATTTTGAAATCAAAGATGGCGGCCAATCGGCAGATGGAAAAAAATGCTACCAATGGATTTCTGATACCTGAGGGTCTACTATAGCCAATTAAACCAAAAAAACCATCCTTAGCAAAAAAAAATGCAAAAAATTACATAACATCCTACACTACCTGGGTATCTCGAGATAACGGCACACGGCACACTGCAGTGGGCCTACCTTGATTATGTGGTATCCAGTGCATTATTAAGGGCACCTGGGGTAACTGGATTAGGGGGTAGGGCTTAGGCCTATGGGGTCCCTGGATATAATGGGACAACGGGTACCTGCATTTCAGGTCTCATGGGAGGCCTACATAGGTATCTGGAAACACAAACGTAGGCCTACCTAGATTAAGGCAATGTATAACATGGATTATCAAAAGCACCTGCGATATTCGGATTATTTAGGGCCCCATCTGGATTATGTATAGGACATGTTCTTGATATTATTGTATCAAATTTTCTTACGCTTTGTTTACTTATTCCCCGTGAAATTTTCTAGCGGGTCCAGCGCGAAGCGCTGGTGCCCGCTAGTATATACTAATTTTCGGAACATGGCTTTATTAGATAGTTCAATATAATTTTACACTCGCGTCCCTCCTCAACTGAAAAAGCGTGGTAATTGCGCCTCTAATACACGAGCTAATTAGATAGTTCAATGCCCGTTTTTTTACCGTTTTCAGACATGCGCAGAAAGGATCACATGTGAAAATCCGAAATGTTGAATTTCTTTTACTCGGGTAGCTACTTTCGGACACAAATTGTGGTTTTCGGAATGAGTGATGACATATGGTCTTCACCCAAAATATTTTCTTCAGGGATATAGCTACATTTCTGTATATGCGGCTGTTTGTTATTCTTAAAGATCGCATAGTAACAAGCATTTATACGTCCGATAAATAAAAATATTTCACGACATTTTCTAAATGTAAACAAAAACTCTTACACAGATCTTAAAGTGACACTTTCACATTAGTAACATAGATGAATGCGACGTTTGCTAACGATAAAGAAACTGGCAGTACCATGTCAACCGTTTCTATGTTGTGCTGCGCGACCGCGTTTAACATGGCGCACGCGGTTCGGCGCACACGTAATGACGCAGACAAAAAGTGTACGCGTTTGTGGCGCAAACCGTGCACATTGTAACGGAGCAGAGTGAAAGCAGGCAGTCCGTACACTTTTAGAAAAAGGATGCTTCAGGCTTCAGGGGTTCTTGGCTGTCCCGTATGGAACCCTTTATATCACCTTAAAAGGTTAAAAAAAGAACCATTTTAAGGTTCAAAATAGGCAAAATATGGGCAAACATTGGTCTTTCGAACCTCTAAAGGTTCTCTACAGAACCTTTAGGGGCCTTTAAAATCAAAGAACCTTTAAACCATTATACGGGACAGCCAAGAACCCCTCTGAAGCACCCTTTTTCTAATAGTGTACCCTAAAGCCACCTCCTCCTCTCTACACTTCCCTTACTTGATAATCTGGATATAAGGGCACAATGGGGCATCTGGATAAACGGAACGTGTGGTACATTATCATGATTATTATAGAGTGTCTGGATTATTCAGGGCATCCGTGGTATCTGGATTACGGGGTTCACTATAAAACGAGTCTCAAATTACCTGGATATACTATGCGCAGGTGGGCCACCTGTGATAACTGGATTTTAAGGGTGTACACTCAGGTAGCATCTCGGGAGGCTTTATAGAACACAGCAAACATGATAAAGGGACTACATATACTATACGTTAAGGCCCCACATGCCTATTGGAGGAATAATGTATTTAATGTAAATAGGCCAAACAAAACCCGGATGGCACACATTGTGCTCAAGTACTACCAAGCGTGGAATGGTACAAGTGATCTTGATGATAGACTCCGCCGACCATAAAACTAAACGACCGACTATAAAACTATAACGCTCAGAACGTAGGCCTACTGAATTACCTGGATACAGTATGTGCATATGGGCAGTGGCGACACTTGCACCAGCACCATATGGGCATATTATGTGATCTTTTCCAGAGAGCGCCCTCTATTCGTGATTTTTTTTAGAGAGTAGATTTTCTTGCAGATTTACATTTCTGATCATAAATCGTACATATATTCCAAGTTACAGAGCGATACGATTCCTAATTACCTCAAAATCATGGTTTTAGAGTGAATTTAGACTAGAATAAAATAAGTTGTCGGATATCCGACAGTTTATTTTCACTCTAAAACCATGATTTTGAAGTAATTAAGAATCGTATCGCCCTGTAACTTGGAATGTATGTACGATTTATGATCAGAAATGTAAATCTGCAAGAAAATCTGCTTTAATTTTTTTTCGATGTTGAGGGCGTTCCATGGAAAGATCACATAATATACCTTTAAAGGAGTAAAACGGGGTGGCAGGGCAATAAAAGAATCGGGGGAGACATTTAAAAACTAATTTTATGTAACTTTCAATTTTGACATTAAAATTCAACTTTTTATTATTTGGGGTACAAAATAGGTAGAGACATGCGCTGACAGGAGTATAACTGGGGGTATTAATAACACGTTGATGGAGTAGGCCTACTCGGATTAAGATCTTGGGTATCTGTATTATTTAAGAGCACATTGGGCCTAGGCTCATGGTGTATTAAGGGCACCATGTCACTTACATTATATCAAGGGCACCTTAGTACCTGAATTATTTAAGGACATACTCTTGATTGATATTTATATAAACATTTATAACGCTTTGATATTACTGACCTCTGCCTATTGTGACTTTTACTGTCCGCTATCTTCGGCACCCGCGTTTAATTTACTTGACTATGATAAAGTAAGGGCACCTGGGTATCTCGAGATAACGGCACACTGCAGTGGGCCTACCTTGATTATGTGGTATCCAGTGCATTATTAAGGGCACATGGGGTAACTGGATTAGGGGGTAGGGCTTAGGCCTATGGGGTCCCTGGATATAATGGGACAACGGGTACCTGCATTTCAGGTCTCATGGGAGGCCTACATAGGTATCTGGAAACACAAACGTAGGCCTACCTAGATTAAGGCAATGTATAACCTGGATTATCAAAAGCACCTGCGATATTCGGATTATTTAGGGCCCGTCTGGATTATGTATAGGACATGTTCTTGATATTATTGTATCAAATTTTCTTACGCTTTGTTTACTTATTCCCCGTGAAATTTTCTAGCGGGTCCAGCGCGAAGCGCTGGTGCCCGCTAGTACATATAAATGTATGTTTGCATATCAAGTGTGGTATAAAAAAAATGTTGATGTCAATTTGCTGATTTTATATCACAGTGGATGAAAGATGTGTTGAAGGTCAGTGTCAGAAGATTTTTGGCCGTTCTATTGCTCTTTTGATTTTTGGTTTTACTGGTAATCGTATTCTAAACGTGAATAGCAGCATGTAGACTGCTATTGGGTTCGATCATGATTTTAGGAATAAATTAGATACCTTTTTCGAACCATGGTGTTTGAGCTGAAACAAGTGACAAGTGGAGGGAAGTAAACACTACGCTGAATGAAGGGGTCGTGATGACCTCGAAAGCTACGGAGCTCAAACACCATGGTTCGAAAAAGGTATCTAATTTATTCCTAAACGTGAATAGTTCATGTTTATATCGTGGCCATAGCTAGTCCTTACATACTATCTGATATGAGGGTCATTTCGCATCTGGTAATGTAAAGTGGAACCATACCAAACATGGAAACCCTCCACCCTCCAAATTTAAAGTTACTATTTTGGTACTCACCTAGTTCTTGAAAATTGTGTGCAACTGTGTGTCTCAATAAAGGTGAGTGGGACATAAAAATTAAGGATTTTCAGGTGACTGAATTCTAAAATTACATATATCCTATGCAATGTTTGTATTAGGCCTACGCTCTGCCTCGCGGCATTGAGCACTCTCAGTCAAAGATAATATACCTATTGGCATAATGGCGATACATGATATATATATATATATTCTATATCATGTGTTTGATTAGTAAAAGGAAAACTACAAAATGTAGAGCTCCCTATAGGTAAGGTATGTGTGCTGACTTCACACCATGCCGATCCGACATTTTTATTACGTATCGGGTTATGTTGCAGGAGAAAGGAGAAATTAAGTACATCCTGAAAAGTGACAAAATCTTAGACCCAGAAGTTTATCGTCCACACGATCAATGTCCCAAGCCTCAATGTGTGCAGCCTGCATATGTATGCATCAGGGTACCCATCCGATGACCTTTTGATCACACCGTATGATTTTTCTTTGTGAATTAGTACGTAATAATATAGTATACAGGTGCTATATAATATTTGATGGTTAATTAATACGTTTTATACATTTAGTATAATACAGGAGCCAGTGCGTTCATAGAAGTGACTTTTCCCATTAACGAAAAATGTCTGATACTAAATCCCGATAAAACGAATCAGTTTCAACATTTGAATTCCTTAGGCCAATTACATGCAAATATAAAACAAGATCTTACGTTTTCACCCCTCGGCTCTCTCGTGGAAGTTGCAGTCACGTATCGAGGATCGTTTAATGCATGGGTGTATCAAGTAGCCTTTATTGTTCACTTTTCCCATTCTTAATTCGGGTCGAAACATGTATTGCACAGACCAGTGGCGTATCTGGGTCACTTTTTTGTCAAAGGCATAAAGGGGGAAAAGGGTATTTTTCCCGGTGAACATCCGTTCCGTTCTAAGGTTACGAAAAAAAATAGCGCGGCCGGGCTCTCTACAGGGTGTCCCAATAATTGTGACGCTCCATTAGGAGATCGTAACTTCCTAAATACAAGGTAGAATAAAACAACGGAAACGACAAAATAAAGGCAAATTGGTTAGCTATACTTTGAAAAAAAAGCATTTGATTCGATTCAGTAATTATAAAGAAATTAGTGATTACGTAACAGTAGTTACAGATTTGTTTGGGATTTTTACGGTCATTTTAAAGGGAAAATAAGAATTAAAAAATGAGGGGAAAGCCCGACCGACCGACCCGACCTGAGAGGTCCGTATGCCCGTACAACAGGGTTTCTTTTTTTCGTCGCCCTATCGGCGACATAATCATTTCCCCGTTAAAACTCCACGTGTTGCAACTTGCATTTTATGCACCAGGTTGCCCATCACACGCCCATCACCTGATTTTATCGCCACCACATCCTATAGTATTTGATTCGAATAGTACCTTATTATGTTCAGGTGTCAGTGCGTAACATAGCACTGATAAACACCCATGACATTTCAATTTGGATCATCCTAGCATATTTACCGCCCCGTATGTGTTCTTGCGTAGGAAATGTCGGTATAATTATGTGTGCACATCACGTAGAGAATACCGTCACTTATTATTTTCGACTTTTTTATGTTCCGAATAAATGAGCATCCACCTGATAACTGCGGGCCTTTTATGTACTATTTAATGTCAATTAACTTGTTTCAAATCGCGATGGATTAAATATGGGGTCAAACTAAGTTTCACAAACTGTTTGACCGATGAATGGTTTCAACCTATAAACACATATGATGTGTCTTCATTTCACGCTTTTAGGCTGGCTCACATAGTAGCGGCAGATAACCCGGGAAAGACGACGGACGTGAAAATCACAAAATGTTGGCGGCAAGGCGACGGAAAAGGGGAAAAGCACGATTCGCCGACGGCTGGGAACGACCTTCAGCGACAACACGACGGCAAGGGACGAATAGCTGCGGCAGGGAACGGAGTCTAGCGACCAAAATTGGACGTTGTCTGGGCGGCGAGTGACGATGTCTCGACGGAGCCCAGCAACAAGGAACGAGGTCAGACGGCTGCTAGCGGATTGGCTGGCGGCAAGGAACGGCGGCTGACGGTGGGTTGCGGCGACGATGACGTGACCATGGCCAAGGCATATTGCAGCCTCGTCCTCCATGATGATGAAACAGCTTTGATAAAGAACAGGGGGACATTTTCCTTTTATATGAACTTCAAAATTGCATCGTGCCGGACTGTCTATTGAATTCGAACTGACGTCAAAAAATGCACAAAAAGTTGAAAATCATGGATCATCGATTCAAAATCGTAATCCATCGCAGCAATGCCGCAGGTACTCGCAAACGACCCGCCATCAACAGTCATCACCCGTCACCCTCCGGACAAAATTCGCAAGCCATTGTCGCACCAAGGTCGTTACAATTTCGTTACTTGCCGCAATGTGTCGTCAGGGTTCGAGATGTGACGTCACTTGCCGTTGTTTTGTCGTCAATGGTCGTTGACAACGACTACCGACGAAATTGTGACGACCTCAAAACGACTAGAGACGTCAAAGAAATGAGGGTTGCGGTCTCCAACGAAATCTGAACGGAATCACAACGATTTTTTTTGCCACCACAACATTTTCAACATGCTGAAAATTTGCCGACGGCTGCGACTGATAATTTCGGCCGTCTGCGGTCGCTAGCGGATTCGTCAGCGACAATTGAAGGCAACACTGGCGGGAAATTCAAAATTGCAATTCGCAGCTTAACGTAGCTTGCCGTACCCCATATTCGCCCTAGTGTGAGCCAGCCTTTATCAGGTTTATACTGTAAGTGCTATTCTAAACGGATCAATGCGCAGAAAATCGTCCATTCTTAAAAGAAACGAATAAAAAGAAGCGGGTCCCGGGTAAATGTATTGACTTAACAGTTCTTCTCGGGTCAAACCGCATATGATAGAGGGATGCAGAAAAAAGATTATATTTGTATTAGAATAATTTGAATATAATCAAACTGATTTCTGACTTCTAACTTCTCCTCCTTGACATGAAATTAAAATGCTAACAGTATCATTAAAAGTTTTAATCTATGAAATGTTATAACATTTAATCATGTATCTGTTAATTTTATTGGGCTATTCCAGATAATAATGAACCTCCCCTATAGAGGACAATTTTGTTTAGTCCGGAATTCCATGAAAAGTGTATGGAATTCCAGATCAAACTTCAAAAAAGTATATCAAACTTCAAAAAAAGTATGGAATTCCAGATCAAACTTAAAAAAAAGTATGGAATTCCGATGTCCTCTATAAGGGGTTGGAACCCCTTATAGAGGACATGTGCCAAAAAGGTATGGAATTCCATTGAAAAATGGGTGGGAAAAAAGTCTGGAATTCCGATGTCCTCTATAAGGTGGGGGTTCGTTATTATCTGGAATAGCCCATTATATCATGCATGATCGTCCTGATTCCAAAACTTGAACTTGTGATATAGGGCATTACATATTTGTATACCATCACACTCTCGGGCATTCAATATTTGTATACTATCACACTCTCGGGTATTCAATATTTGTACAATATTACATGGTGAACTTGATTATGCCAATTCCTTTCTTTCTGGATGTAGTAATGCTGACAAGTCTCGCTTGCAGCGGCTTCAAAACAAGGCTGCGCGAATCATTTTTAAAGTCAACCGACGTCACTCATCTGCTCCACTACTTCATTCTCTGCACTGGCTACCAGTTGATAGAAGAATCAAGTTCAAAATCCTTCTTTATGTCTATAAATCCATTACTGGTTCAGCCCCCATATACATATCTGGGTATATTTCCATCTACATTCCATCTAGACAAGGTCTACGATCTGCCATAGACAAAACCCGCCTTGTTGTGCCAGCCAGCCATAAACGCATTGGAGCTAACTCATTTGCTGTGGCTGGCCCAACACTATGGAATAACACCCATCCACCTTAAGATCCAGCAACAGTATAATAACCTTCAAACGTAAGCTCAAGACTCATTTCTTTAGTAACTGATTGTCTGTACATTTTGGGCTTTCTCATTCTTTCCATTCGCTTATGTATGATGCCTGGGGTAATTTGTATTGTTTATATGTTTTCTTCTTTTGTTAAGGGCTGTGATCATTTTTGGAACAGCGCTATATAAGCACCGCTATTATTATTACTTAGCCAACCTATAATAAAAAAAATCATTTAGCATCCAATTAAATGACGGAACTTTAAAATAGGATTTAAAGAAACAAACCATGACCTCAGAAGTTAATCATCGACATAATCAAATTTCCAAGCCTCAATGTATGCAACTTTTTGTTAATGCATCAGGTGACACATCACATGAGATTTTGATCAAAACGTATAATCTTTGATTGTTAAAAGTGCATAAATATAATTATGTAAGTATACAGCAGGGGTAGCACTGGCTCAAAAATGTGAGGAGTCCCATTTGCATTTTTCAGGACCCTTTAAGGACTGCAAAAACTAAATTTAAGGGGTCCCCCAGAAATATAAGGGGTCCTGAAGTTTGAGCCTTTGAAAATGGTCAATTTTTTTTAGAGACAAACAGTCGCTAACACAGATACGCACACAAGCGTAAGATCATGTAACTCATATACCTATGTCGTGTCCATGTTAATCAGTAGAAGATACTTATATATAGAATGTTTTGGAAATCGCTTGAAACTTTTGCGGAAGCAATTCGGAAGCGATTTAGTGTGTTTAACAACTTTTAAAAATACAGGATTTGCATTGTATTTATCTTTTACGGACATTAATAAATTTAAAATGTAGGCACAGGATGGAGATTGACAATTTTCAGAATGTCTTAAGCCTCCACGTCCATACATCGTCAGATTTAAGGGGTCCCTTTATTTTCGATTGGGACCCGTTAGTGAAGTTCAATATGTAAACTTACGCGTCCATTATCGTCCAACAAGAAAATAAGGGGTCCTAGGACGCGAGGGCGCGCAAGAACGCGAGCCCTGGTATACAGAGTGTATTATAATAAAAAAGAATTATGACACCACTGCAAAATCAAATTTGCATCGTTCGCAATCATGTCAAGTTGTCGTTCTTCAGCATGTTGTTATCCAGGGAATGTGCCATCATTTTTCAGTCAAAGTTCGTTGATTTGTCAATTCATTCATTGTCAAAGAATTCTGTTAAAAATAAATAAAGGATGTTTTTGTACCGGTACCGTTTGCGTAAAAAACACATAGCATTTGAAATAAGAACAACATTTGGAGTTTGACACATAATTTCACCATCCTTACACAAACATGAAGCGGATACGGAAAGCATACAAGTGTTACCTTCTCTAGACATTTGTCACGTTTTATTATTGGATTATGAAAGTATGAAATGATTATCAAAGAGAGCATTATTATGCTATGTTTATTGTTAAAAGACAGATTGTATTATTTCACTATGATGGAAATTGGATTTTGAAGTCATCTGCATGCTTCTCATTCCCAGAGGAAGCCCATCATCATTGATTACCTTTAATAGTGGTAACACTTTGCAAGTTGAAACATATTATGAACCTGACAGAAACAGTCCAATGATATACAGCTATTGAGTCTTGGGAGCGAGTTGACTATTTTATTAAAGTCTTTCAAGATCATTAATTCTGCATATGACATGTATTACAGAATGAAAATATGAAACGAGATTATCAATATAAGACGGATAGTGCTCAATACCATGTTGAGTAGAGCTTTATATTAAATAAAAACACTTTTTATTTGGTAGTTCGCTACCTTAAGTTTCTCGTTTACGCGATCGTCAGGCAAAATTATGTAAATTAGATCCAAATCAAATCATCCAAATTATCAGTATTTGGCCGATGTTACTCAAATGTCACTACCAGTTACCCAAGACATATATCGCTAACATAAAAGTGAATTTTCTCTACAGACAACTACTAGTATACACCTATGTGTTGGGGGTGAGTGCGTTACATATTGTAGTAGTACTGATTAACACCTGTTACATCAATCAACCCGACTCCTTTGGTAATGTCTGTATGATGTGTTTGTGTGTATATTACGTATAGGAATATGCAGACAATGATTACAGTGCATGTCGCGAATAAGTGACCGTGCAATGTATTACAAGTGCGGATTATTAATGTGATGTCAATTTACAGACTTCATATCGCGGTGAATGAATGATAGGTCAAAGGTCCATTTCCTAAAATGCCGATATAGCAAAGTTTGCAGAGGATTTGTAATGCCATTATCGTTACAGATTTCACAAAATGTTAATTTTCGCTATTTAAGTCAACATGGATATATGTATGGAAGAAGATTTTCTCAAGACGCAAATCGTTTTTGTTGAACTTGGTCCGGTTTTTTTGCCAAAAAGGTCTTTTTTGTGTCTAAATTTTAAAAAATCTCTATTTTTATTATTTGAAAATGATCTTGTCGACAGCTTCTCAAAATAACGGAAATATAGTAACGTAACATGTTGTAGATTCAAGTAGAAACCCCCAAAATACGGAATTATTATGCTCCTATTGGATTATTTAATTTTTGGCTCTTTTCAATATTTCCCTTTTCATGGCGATTTTCATTATGTTGTGTTGAAGTGGGGAGTAACAAGAAGTACCAATCAATACTTATCAATAACAGGCAGTTGCAATGTCTGTATTCCATTACTTTATGGTTAGTACCACAGCAAATATGAATTCATAAATTGTTGAAAACTGCAATCAATCTGATTAAAACAAAGTAGATAGGAAGTTTCCAGCCACCAATATGAAGAAGTTGATATAAAATGTGTAGGTTAATTCCACGATGGCCACCTTTTCTAAGTGGTCTCCATCTCTTCAAACAGTGCTCCCACAAAGTATTGTAATTTTCTGCGAATAATCGTACTGTGGAGGGTAGTTTGGTATACAATACAACTAAGATATATCTCGAAAACCATTAACAGTTTACAAACAACACGCATCCGCCAAATAGCTTATGAAATCAACGTTTGCCACATCAGTCATCCACCGTGACATAAAATCTGCAAATTTACATCTCATACATTTTACTGAAATAATAATCGACTCTATGCTCACTAACTCGTGACGTGAATGCCGACCACGATATTGTTCAACATCGCATTACACATTTATACAGACATTACAAACAAAAGAACTCGGGTTTATTGATATTTAACAGGTGTTTATCAGTGTTATGTAATGCTAACACTGTTTCATTGTATAACGTACAAATTAACAATAAATGACTGTACGGTGAGACCATGAAGTCACACGATGGGTGAATTGTCACCCCTCAATTATTTAAAAGTTATCCAATATGTTATTAGTCAAATTACCAAATAAACATAACAATAAGCTTTTATTCTTATTGAATGAGGATATTCGAGATACATTTCAAATTATAGACCAATATCCATTTATTGATGCTAGACATTTAGTAGGTCAGTATACCATCGGGATCGGCTCTCTAGAATCCAGGGCAAATATTCTTTGAAAAAGGCATAGGTGAGGTGTCGCTTCGCTGCAAAGGAGAGTTTGTTTTTATATGGTGAGTGTCTATTCAATAAGCAAATGAAATTTGAGATTGTTTACACAATGAAGTGGGACATTTCGGAGACATGAATTGAATAGATTATTTAAATGTGCCACAATTGATGTAACATGATGCAACACTTAGACCCAGGTTACTCGAATATGCTATGACTCGATAAAACGACGAATGTGAAAAATTTAAACATTTTGTTTAAGAATGATTAAAGTATTACTTGAATGATTCCTGGTAGTATGATAGTGATAGTTATGTACAAATTCACCATTCTCACTCACCATTGTTTCTATCTAAACGACATATTGTTGGATGATGGACCACCAAGCATAATACTCTCAATAAAGAAAGCATAAATAAATAAAAATAAATGTCTGCAGCCTGCACTTTGTATGCATCAGGTTACCCATCGTATGACATTTTGATCACACCGTATAATATTTCTTTGTGAATTAGTAATTAGTACGTTATATATTATACAGGTGTTAGAGCGTTTTACATAACACTGATAAACACCTGTCACATATCAATCATCCTGAACTCTTTTGTTGATAATGTCTGTATAAATGTGTGTGTGTGCATATCATGTAGGGAATTCCGACAATAAATTACTGTTGTCGACAGACGTGGTCCCCATAAGTGAGCATGCAATCGATTAGGTTTATAATCAATTGGTTGATTTCATGTCGCGCTGGATTATAAACCAAGCCAAAGTCAATTTCAGAAGCTACTTCACAAACTCCTCACAAAAGTATCATAGAGAATGATCAGTTTTATGCTTTACACACGTGTACAAAAATGCTTCTATAGGAATGATTGTCACTTTTGAAACTGGACCTACGACCATTGAAATAGCAATAACTCCACTCCGCAACATCGTATCTCAACAATCTAGGTGCAATAGATCGCCCCCTCTGGTTATGCCACTGACAGATGACAATTAATGGGGAATAGACCTACGCACGTTGAGGAACATCATTTGTGCCGATAAATGCGAAGCAGCTAGCTCGTTTTTTGTGATGATGCAAACAAAAAAAATGTTCTTCTTTTATTTCTTGATACATCTCGCGGGCCGCAAAAAACCACTGGTGGGTTGTCCACCCCTGGTATAGATGGTTTGTTTGTTTGTTTACATGGTCGGACGATATGAGACCAGACTCAAGCGAAATGCTTTAGGCAGGCTAAAATTAACCTATAGCATGTCCCTAACAATTGTGTCCAACAGTGGGTAGGTTGATATTGTTGTAAATAATATGATCTTCGTATGTTTGTAACCCTAAACTTGGTTGATTTCACGGAAGTTTTCCCCCGGGAAAAATAATGTAAACTCTATTATAAGATATACAGTGTGAAAAAGACACGTCAGAATCCGATTCCTCCATTTATTGGAAAACCACTCATTCAATGCATTGGTGTTCAAACTTTATGCAGATTTTAATCTGTTTAAGGATTCTAAAATGATAAAATTCAGTATTTATTAATCAAATTAATAGGTTTTTGTTTGACTAATGTGTGTTTAATCAGTGGTTTAGCTGTCTTTTAACCTAAATAGGTCTCGGTATGACAACTTTTGTGGCTCCGACTGAAGTAAATGTTTACTTTATGCAATCGACTCTTTTCAGTTAAATTGTGGGAAATGTTTTTTTCTTCTTCACAGATTACCCTGAGCAAACCAATAATTGGTTTGCTTTACTTCAACATTTATTAACTCCCTCGATTTTTGACCCATTTTTTTGAACACGTTGTATAAGCATGTTGGTTGATTTACGATGGTTTTCTAAAACGTTAATTTATAAATTAAATCAAGGCGCATATGTTACCGTGGTGTACCGAAAATAGATTGAAACACATATAGGCCAAGAGGACGAGATTTTTTAAGGTGATGGAAGTACTACCAGCTATTTCGATAATAAATTGATAGAAAACCCTTCCATCCATATCTCAGTAGAGTCTGCAGTGGTTGGGGCGTGTACAAATAATTATTTCCAGCTAATTTGCATGAAATTTGCATAATTTTTGGTCCAACACCAGAATTTATCATTGTTGTTATAACATAAAAGGTAGAATAGGTACTGATGCCAGATTTGGGCAAATGTTAATAGACAAATTTCGCCAGGCAGGCATATAAACATCTGAGCCATACAAATTAAAACAATAGGTTTAATTAAGCTTAATTTATGCAAATATTTAAATTTTGACTGTTTCACCATTTTTCGTTTCGTTTAAAATATTAATATACCCATGCTGAAAACTACATTTGCATGTTATGCATAGAAAATATTGTTGCGCTTCAATTGTGAACATTTTAACTCCCTAGCGGGATCAATATTATAATTATGTAGCGATTAGTATAACATTGATTATACCAATATCAGTATTTTCAACAAGTCGCGCTGTGGATCAGAAATGCACATGGAACCAATCCAAGTTCGGTACTTCATGATTGCATCCGGCCGTACACACGCGCTATATAAATCCCATTCAATTTCGATGGTTACCGTGGTCTTTCAACCCGTAATTGAATCTGGGGCAGGATAGAGGCTTATCGTTCTGGGTTTCTTGAATACTGTTGGTTAATTACCTTTTTGAAAACTATAACAATTTTCTTGTATTTTGAAAAGGAATAATGATGGATTTTAAATATAGCTTAAAAACTATATTCAATGGAGCATGATTGGGGAGAAATAATGGTTCTGTCATAGTCGTCAGTTTATAATTAATTTCCAATTTTACATTGCAATTAGGCCTATTCAATATTTCATTAGAAATAATTCATCATGATTTCGCTTACAATATTACACATAATGATTACCAGCATTTTACAGCATTTTACAGAGTTTCACAGTATCAGAAAACATTGGAAACATAGTAAAATCTGAATATGTTCACTTGTTTAAAGTACATACGACTGTTAATTCCACACGATTTGCGTAAAATTCACATACTTTTTAGTCGCGCATCCGATATTAATATTTTCAAAGGAAAACTGGTTTAGGTGTGGTAATCTGGTTTTGACATAATATTGTAAACAACATATTATGTCAAACAGAAACATTTCAATTGGGGCTCAATTAGGTTTTTTAATCAATTTAATCAGCCATTACATCATCTTTGAAAAGATTTACACCTTTTCTGTTTAGTTATGAGATTGATAAAGCTGATTATTTAACATGATGACCGTGTATGTTATAGTGTAATACATTTAACATCTCAATAAATTACAGAATTTAAGGATTAAAATTAGGCTGTATTTAATTGTATTAAATTGTTACTGGTTTTACCATGTTCTTGGTTCCATCAAAATTATAGAGCCATTTTTCAAAAGAATAACCATTTAAACAGCAAACAAGCAAACAATAAGTAGGCCTACACTACATGTAGCGGTTCTTAACCTAGGGGTCGTGACACCCATGGGGGTAGATTGGGGTTTTCCAGGGGGTCATGAATAAATATAGCCTTTTGGGGGGGGGGGGGGGGTTACCAAGGCTGACAGGGGCGACGGAAGTAAACAGAATTCGGAAGGAGTAGGAGCGAGTCCAACTTTTGTTTTATAATGTTGAAACATGTAGAAAATGGTCCAGTATGACGTTAAATACACTTCACCAGAATATTTTAGGGGAATGTCCCTCTCTTCCTACGTTCTTTTACCTCATTTAATGAGACCATTCGAAAGATTGATTCATATTCTGTTAAACATTGTCAAAATCTCATATTTTTAAAAGTAAAGACAAGATACCATAATACCCTGTGATGATGCATCACATGAAACACGGTGTGTATGGTGTAAGCTCATGCGAGTGCACAAGAAACCACTTTGACTCATTGTACAGTTATAAGATATTGATAACACTTCGTAATAACTATTTCATTTTATTATCATAACCAGATCTATGGAGAATTAGTTGCTGTTTTTCTTCCCTTATAAAAGCCTCAAAGAATCAGCAATCTTTATTTTCTTCTTAATTTTCTCGAATATGATTCATATAACTTGTATACACATGTTGATACTGTTCTACATGTTCTAAGTTCATCTATATTTGCCTATTGTTGTTTGTAATCATGATTAATAATGTCATAATAATTACGGTGTCGAATTTGAGAGAGTAATTAGATCGACATTGCATGCACGATATTGAGCTATTATGACATAATTGCACAAAAATATTCATACTTATTAAGTAATTTTAAGCACTTGCTAAGTTGTATAACGCAATAACTGTTTAAAAGAAATGAGATCTGTCAGTTCTTCTCTCGAACCAAATAAGTTTAAAATTATAATGTCCAAATGTTAGCATTGTCTCAATAATGCTTGTTACGTCCATTATTGCCCGAGAACGATTGAAATTTAACATAGCATTTAAGCATTGTACACCAAACGAATTCTTGGCAAACAAGCTTTGTAATTGATGAGTTGTGTGCATTGTGTGTAAATACAGGCACTCACTTCTCTTATCAAATTAAGTAAACTAATGTTTTCAAAACGTTTTGATCGCACTAATCTCAACAAATGAAGGATTTTCGGTACTGAGGATTTTCGTCTCATATATCATGTGTGATGGTCTAGAACTGGATTCAATATGTCCAGCTCTTCCTTCAACATGTTCAACTTGTGACCCACCTCAATCAGCAAAAACCTATAGTTTCAAAACAATCCCTTTACTTGGACGATGTTGGAAAAGAAGTTGAATTTCACAGAATTTAGGAGAAAGCTCATATCTTCCGCGTTTGGAATAATTAATTTGAACGAAATAAATTTCGGCTATAGCTATATAACCAAGTGTTGCCCACAGACACATCGAGGAAAAGCAAGGTACGACCAAGAGGTGTGCTATTGCCTCCGAAAGCAAACGAGAGGAAGAACATTTTATTCATTTGAACAATCAAACTTTTCCAAAAATAATAGAACACATTAGTGTTACACACATTTTTCAGAATCAACTCTTAAGATAACCAATTGTTGGAAATGAATTTGGAGAAGGCTAGACGACGAACTCCTACCCCTGGGCTAGACACGGCCACACTAGGGATCAAATTCCGATATAAGAAATTGGTGGAAATGAAATTGGAGGAGGCTAGACGACGAACTCCTACCCCTGGGCTAGACACGGCCACACTAGGGATCAAATTCCGATATAAGATTTCTGAATTTTACAACACAACTGATTGATATCAATTCTAAATAATTCAATTTATCAATATCAGATTTCTGAATTTTACAAAAAACAATGGTTGGTGATATAAGGACAAGCTTATCGACAATGCCCCTTGGACCTTGCGCTAGGCGGCGACAGGAGAATCACCTCTCAATAATTCAATTTAGCAATAGAAAATTTCTGACATTTACAATAACAATTGTTTGATATCAATTCAAAATAATTCAATTTATCAATATAAGATTTCTGAATTTTACAAAAAACAATGGTTGGTGATATAAGGACAAGCTTATCGACAATGCCCCTTGGACCTTGCGCTAGGCGGCGACAGGAGAATCACCTCTCAATAAATCAATTTATCCATATGATTGGTAGGGCTAATTACATGGAATGATGTGACATGATTTATATATAAAATTATTATAGGATTTGTGAGCCCAAAACACATGGAAGCTATGCATTATTCACTAGTTTGTCAAAAGAAAAAAGAAACTATGCACTAAGCCTACATGTAAGACATGCAATAAGCAAGTACGGTAAAACAACTGAGGGGTGAGGTGGGTGGGAAAAAATTAATTTATGTCCAAGAAAGAACGTCCAATTCGGATGCCGACAACGGAGGTTATGACTCAGTAAGGAAAACTGATTGCTGCTCGCAAGGCACGCAGGGAGG
Source organism: Ophiura sarsii (assembly GCA_035610835.1). NCBI lineage: Eukaryota > Metazoa > Echinodermata > Ophiuroidea > Amphilepidida > Ophiuridae > Ophiura > Ophiura sarsii. Next base: position 50,204,170 of record CM069442.1, on the reverse strand, counting down.
GACGCACACAAAAGGAATGGCCATCTATTGTTACTGTGGAATCAGGCGAGGAAAACGCGCGAAACAGAGACACAAGTTGACAGAGGTACGGGACTCTGCGCCGTGAGCAAAAGCGATTTATACAGATTTCATCTGAATAAATCGTCATTGCCCACAGACACATCGAGGAAAAGCAAGGTACGACAAGAGGTGTGCTATTGCCTCCGAAAGCAAACGAGAGGAAGAACATTTTATTCATTTGAACAATCAAACTTTTCCAAAAATAATAGAACACATTAGTGTTACACACATTTTTCAGAATCAACTCTTAAGATAACCAATTGTTGGAAATGAATTTGGAGAAGGCTAGACGACGAACTCCTACCCCTGGGCTAGACACGGCCACACTAGGGATCAAATTCCGATATAAGAAATTGGTGGAAATGAAATTGGAGGAGGCTAGACGACGAACTCCTACCCCTGGGCTAGACACGGCCACACTAGGGATCAAATTCCGATATAAGATTTCTGAATTTTACAACACAACTGATTGATATCAATTCTAAATAATTCAATTTATCAATATCAGATTTCTGAATTTTACAAAAAACAATGGTTGGTGATATAAGGACAAGCTTATCGACAATGCCCCTTGGACCTTGCGCTAGGCGGCGACAGGAGAATCACCTCTCAATAATTCAATTTATCAATAGAAAATTTCTGACATTTACAATAACAATTGTTTGATATCAATTCAAAATAATTCAATTTATCAATATAAGATTTCTGAATTTTACAAAAAACAATGGTTGGTGATATAAGGACAAGCTTATCGACAATGCCCCTTGGACCTTGCGCTAGGCGGCGACAGGAGAATCACCTCTCAATAAATCAATTTATCCATATGATTGGTAGGGCTAATTACATGGAATGATGTGACATGATTTATATATAAAATTATTATAGGATTTGTGAGCCCAAAACACATGGAAGCTATGCATTATTCACTAGTTTGTCAAAAGAAAAAAGAAACTATGCCAAACAAGTTTGACACGAAAGGGCGCCGAAAGGGGGAAACTTGCCAAACCCCCCCCCCCTTTTTTTTTTTTTTTTTTTTGTGGTTGTTGTCACATTCAATCAAGGAGCAAGAATAACAATTTAGCTAGACGACCATTAGCTATATATATGGTTGCATTGAAATAGATGTCCGGTAGGCCCTATCTATAAATATTGTTGCGTTGGGTAAATCGCGGTTTCCCAAGTTAATCGTCGGAACTATTCAATGATGATAAGTTTTGTTAATATGTGAAGCATATATCGACGTATGTTAAATATGTAATCGTTACTTTTTCACAATCTACTCACACGCACGACGACGAAAGTTCTGGTATCCAAATACCGACTAGTGTCAATTCGTAAAATCCGATACGTTCGATCTAGACGTCCCGGCTAGACGTCCAACGGAGCCACATAGGGCGTTATAATTCCCGCATGACTTTCACCAGTTATTCCAGACCTTATTCACGAATGATTGAGCTACAGTGAAAAACTACGACTTCTTCGGTAGTAAGAATGACGTAATAACCGTCAGAAAAACGTAATTTGCAATTATTTTGCAAGTCGCTGAACGACCAAATAAGATGGAACTTGCAGTACGGCCATTTCACATAGCCACCGCAATGGATACGGATTTTGTACTTATGGCCTGGTGTTGACCCTCTTATTCGTGATACTGATGGTTCTATCCCGAAAGCGAGAGAACATTCTTTCCCCGCCAAAACGGGACAGGAAGTGTTGTACATAGACTCTGATAGTTTTCATAGTCTTGCGTTCCTTTTCAGTGTTCCGGGCTATCATACGTTTCGTTATGTAACGTTGATCATTTGTCTGATGAATTGATGTCACCACGTCTTTTGTATACATTTGGTAATCAGCTGGGCTGGACATAATTGTAATAATACAACTAATTCGCGGACCATCCAATTCACGCACTAATCCTGTCTCGCATTGATGTACCCATCCACATACGCAACCCTGTGCACACACGCTACCGGTTATATCTGAAATAAATAATGCGAGAAACGGATCAGATCATCTATTTACAATCAATCAATCAATCAATCAATCAATCAATCAATCAATCAATCAATCAATCAATCAATCAATCAAACTACAATCAACCATTCAACAATCAATCAAAATTAACTAATCAATCAATCAAACTACAATCAACCAATCATCAATCAAATCAACTGACTACAACCAATCAATCAATCGACAAATCAACCAATCGACAATTCAATCAATCGACCATCAAACAATCAACCAATCAATCGATCAACCAACCAATTAATTAATTTATTTATCCATTTATTTAATAATATATTTATTTATTTGACTTTATTTATTTACTTACTTATTAATCTTTATTTATAAGGACGGTACCATATTAACAGTAACAACGCAAGAGCGCGTAAACTTATGATGTAACGAGGCGTAATATTATTAGGCCTTAATCGATATTGATATCAAGTGCAGAGACTCAATCCATTTAAAACCAAAAAATAAACAAACAATAAATGTATGGAGAGCAGATAACATTTAATAGCGCGACAGACGGCGGCATGCGAGACCACCATCTAGAACCATGTGATCTCCCAGCCATGACCAAAAGATCGAACGTGTATCAATAAAACACGGTATCACGTGACCTTTATGTTATTAAAGAGGGTGTGATGTAATTAATTGAAAGACGCCAAACTGAGAATAATCGGGTGCCTATTGTATCTACAAGTTGTAGAACATCACGCAAATTTGAATATTAAAAACTCCCATTTTAAACCGCTTGAAGTTGTGAACAACACTATTTACAGCCCTGCCACATAGGCGTATAATAGATAGATAGGTCAACCAGAATATACACTCCCTTCTATTATATACCGTGAATTATAATTAATGGCGAACAACCAAGTGAAAGAGATTGTCCAATTCAATGAGCAAATTATCGATGAATGAGCAAGTTTATTCGCACGGGTGTCAAGCCTTATAAAACTGGGCTATGGATGGATACCCAAAGATGAATATAATAACAACGTGAAACCCGAGGATACTAGACACAAACAGCCATGATGCAAAATGCGTGGGCTGTTACAGTAGTCCGAAAAGCCCCTAAAATGTAAGTAACCGACATGAATGATATTTATATTTTTATAATTAATGTATTAATATTATATTTCACGAGTTTAAGGCATGTAGGCGTATAAACATGTGAAGAAGAAAAAAGTGAGGGGTACCGATGATTAGAAAAGACGACTACCGCCATTGACTGTATAATAACAAAACTACATAAATTAACGGACAAAATGAAAATTTCTCACCGAATTTGTAGTACCATTTACAGAAGCTAAGGATTATTTCCTAGCAATCATGTGAATCCGACCAACGCAGCTCAGAAGAATACCGCAGGTCGTGTAGAAATAGAAATAATAAAAAATTAATTTATGTCCAAGAAAGAACGTCCAATTCGGATGCCGACAACGGAGGTTATGACTCAGTAAGGAAAACTGATTGCTGCTCGCAAGGCACGCAGGGAGGGACGCACACAAAAGGAATGGCCATCTATTGTTACTGTGGAATCAGGCGAGGAAAACGCGCGAAACAGAGACACAAGTTGACAGAGGTACGGGACTCTGCGCCGTGAGCAAAAGCGATTTATACAGATTTCATCTGAATAAATCGTCATTCTCGCGGGGCATTTCATTAAACATATAAATGTTCGTATTTGCATTCGCTTAAGAAATCAGAGAAATCGGGAGCTGAATATTTTGACCCACCCTGTATATATGCGGGTATATTATATTGATTTATTGTAGGCCTAAACTTTCCGCTTCGAGTTAGCATAAAAAAGTGATAATTTATCAGTATTTGACTTTGGTTAAGCTTTTTTTCACACCATTATCATATATTTTCCATCACCTTAATCTGAACATGTATCAACCTCAAGAAGAAATGATGTATTTATGTTTCGCTATTGTGTGTATCACATTTTGAAATACCGAATTCACAAAAATAATCGAGAGATTTCTTGAGCATTTATGATGTTTATGGCTACCGCCCCATTCTTTTTATGGTTTTTTGTTTGCTATTCAATTATTTTAAAAAGGTGGTATTTTAACTTTTCAGGATTTCGATTTTTCCTTACTAAAAGGGTCCTTAAAATGTTGTAAAAATATCGCCATGCCGGTTTGTCTTAGCACCATTAGCTTAATTTCCATGTTTAATACGACGCCCTGTTAATAGGACCACTAAATTATTACATCACATTTACCCCATATTTGATAATTATTTGTTTGCAGGAATAGTTTTGAACAGTTAATGGATAGCTAGTTGACCCTCCACCTTAACCATTTAACGAATTAGAATTTGATATGGACGTAAGATGGACTATTTGAAATACCATGAACGTGATGAAAACCAACAGTTTCATCTGAAAAAAAGAACACATGTAGGAGATATTGAAAATATTCCTCACAAATGTTATATACATTTTGTGTCACATATCGTCCTGTCATGAAATTGTTGTTGGGGGAACTTTGAATATGTATGGTCGCTCGTCCAGGTATGGGGTACATTAGATCTTTAGGAAGTTGATCAAATGTTATACCTTTGGGATCAGGAACTTAAAAATGGAGTGTCCATCACGAAGGAACACATAATCATAATTAGGTTATTTTGAAAAGTATCATCAAATTATACTGAAAACATTTTAATTCATTTAAAAGTGTCATCAGATTGTCAAGGTAAAATATGGATCCAGTTTAAGTCATACAATGCTTCTTGAAGGCACCTTTTCAGGCTTTCATATTCATTATTATTAGAAGTACCATGTCATCATTGTCATATGATGATGGGCGTATTGTAATGCAAGTTGGTTGTTTAGACATGTTCATATACTGTATTAATACCAACAAATGATATGCTATGATCAAATTTATCGTTCGAATATCATACAAAAACAAAGGTCACAAATTATTTTTTCTATGAATGAAAAAGTAACTTTGAGGCTTGAGGGCCCGAAAAAACATGTTCATATTATATATCATTTCATGATATAATGGTAACGATCTTTAACACACTTTGACAAGCAGAATAATCGAAATGCATGTCGGTTATCATATCAAATGATGAGGGAGGATCACGGTCCCTTTTGGAGAAAGATAACTGTAATAACTTCCATGTAACAATTAGACGCAGTTTCTTTTACATCTGGATCATTTAGGCATGAGAGACTTAATTTAATAAAACAACAATTCACTACCTACCTAAAGAGTCACATAACCTGACCTATAGCTATGTGTATTTATGTAGGGTAACTCCAAGGATCAACTTAGCCCGTTTCTCAGATTTTTACATATTAAATAGTGTTGGTTCATCCATAAATGGTTCACCACTTCACAGACTGACAGTTCCACGAAAATCAAAGTATCTTTGAAAAGATTTTAAAAATAGTACTAGGTGGCCTAATAAAATAATAAAGCGACATAGTTGATCCATTAAGCCTATTTGATATATATTTCATAAAAAAATAAACCATGGGTAACATCGTTTTTGTTTGCCGAATAACAATTAAATTACATCATAGTCTTCGTGATAGTATTATTATATTCATGGTAAATGGTAATGCCGACTGGCTAAAAAGACTACTACACGGCGAATATATGAGCGACGTGAGTTCGAATCAATAGAACTCTTTCTTTTGAACAAAAGACACAACACTGAGCTTATGGTATTGCATACACGTAGCAGTCGCATTACATTGCATTACATTTGTATGACTTATTTCTCAATATAAGGTAAAATGATGACAATTTATAATGCTATGTACACGCAATATTACTTTATCAATGCTATTCAGATTTCACCTGAAGATACCTAACATTCACATCTTTCAATTAAACATAGACATTACCATGTTTCTTCGGTTTCCTACGTGTCAATTAAAACGGCAAGTGATGCAAAATGTCAAAACCCACTTTATCGTGCATAAATTATGCTAATTAGGTATTATATGTGTCAAATAATATTTGAAATTAGAATTATTTCAATACAGCTGTTTGTTCACTTCAATAACCAGGAAACCAATAAATCCCAACCATTACCGTTGGTGTTTTATTGTAAAATTGGGGAAAATACATTTTTTAAGAAAAAACCCGTTAAATTGACTATAAATTGGACAAAAAGTGAATTTTCGACATATGCTATATAATGCAGACTTCGCTCAAGTATACTACAAACGGTCTACTTTAATTTCATACAAATAACTCCTGGTAGTACTCTTAAAAAAGTATCTCATTAACTAGAGGTCTTATGATAGTCGTCCTCTTGGCCTAATACCGAAAGGAAAGTTATTTTCTCGTCCTGATTAACAGTATACACCATTGAAATGTTTGGTTGAGACCGTTTTCTCATCTTCAAGATTATGTTATTTTAAATTTTAGATTTAAAACATGAGTACGTTGGGATTTATTTATATGTAATTTCAATGAGTTTAGCTCATTTATGGTACACTTTAGCAAAATCGCAACACCAGGAAGTTACTTTGGAAGAACAGTTCATTGTGTCGAAAAGGCTTATTAGACTTCATACGCACAGAGAATATTAATTCGTCAAAAATGTGGTCTTATGACGTTCTAACAACTTCAAAGTACATGTTGGTACATAACTCTCAGTGGCACCTAGACTGGGACTGAAAACCCACTATGCTCCCCAACTATTAGTGTGGAATTCTTGTCTAAGCCGTAGTCCAGGATATTTGAATCGACGTTTTTTTGTACAAAGAGGGCTGATTTTTCTGAAGCCTTACAAGTGTCTAAGTTCATAGATTTAATGCAATTGTAATCAAAATAGAGGGCGCAGCCTTCAACACATCAGTGCGTCCCTTTAAATGGGCTTAGTTTCTCTGTGCGCACGATTTGGTCAATGAAATGTTGATATGTTTTGCTCATAGGGTAATCTATAACATATTTGAATATGAACCCGATATTACCGTGCACTGTTTTGATAGAAACCGCCGCATAACAACGTAGTGATATTCCTATTTAAATTCGGTCTCAAGTCTGGGCATACAAAGCGTGTGTAAATCGGTCGCTGAAATTACAATTGAGCTCAAATCACCCAATTTAAATTTCAGAACATCAACTTCACATTTCAAATACCACTTATAAATAAAAAATTATTTCATGAACCGCCAAACAGGAACTATTATCGTACTCAACTTTGATTGAAAGTGAGGTTCAAGACTGATTAGTGGTGTGCTCCCAGAACGTTTCCGTCTCATTTTCCCAATCTAAAATTGTGTTTAGTATCGGATTATGTTACTTCAAGTAACATTTTGAAATCGAATATTTTCTGATAGTGAGTGCACAAGAATTTTAGACCCAGAAGCTTATCGTCGACCTGATGAATACCACCTGCCTCAATGTGTTGGAGCTTGTATTTTGCACGCATCAGGTAACACATAATGTGATATACATTATATAGTGTGTTAACATCATTATAGTCTTTCATTTTTAATTAGTACGTTAATAATATACAAATGTCGGGTACTGATACACACCTATTACATATCAATAACATTGAGATCTTTTGTTGGGAATGTCTTTATCAATATATGTGTGTGTACATATCACGTAGGGAATTCTGACAATAGTCGACAGATATGGACAGAACACACAATCGATTAGGTTTATAAAGTATACGATGTCAGTTGGTTGATTTTAAGTCACGGTGGACGATTGTTTAACATGTCAATGATTTCTTAAACGTATATAACATTCAAGGTAATTATTCTGTTGTTGCATTGGGATAGGAATGAGTGCATATCAATTGATTTAAATACTCACTAAAACCCTTTTAGTAAAATCAAAATTTCAAATCAAAATGTTAGTTTAAATGAATGAAATCATACATATATTTTTCTTTAAAAATAAGCATCATGAAAAAAATGAAAAGGCATACAATACAATGAATCATTGTCAAATGTTAGTTTTATTATAAGGAACGCTTTAACATGTTAAAACATCAGTAGAATGATTTATCTTACCAGTGAACTCCTCTAAAACGTCGTCTTGATATTGACATCCAATCCAATCAGCCGATATATTTCCACAATCTTGTCGTAACACTTTATAGTACTTTGACCCATCACCGTCACGATAAACGTGTGACCATTTAATTTGACTGCACTGCAAAACCAGTACGGATGGCTCATACCATGGAATTGTCACATTTTCTTGCGAATTATTATCCTACATTATACTGAAAGTACAAGAGACTTTGCAACACTCATAATATGATAAGAACATCTCGGGGTATTGTTTACAGGGTGCACTACACTAAATGGGTATCTCCTATACCCTTAAGGACGGTGTTTAAAGCTAGAATCGGTAAGTGTGCATCACAAAATCCTCAATTTAAAAAGACTTGACAGTAATACAGTTGCGTAAATGCCTATGATTTTTAATTAATTATGATTATTGGGACATCACCTACATGCATTCTGACTATAAACTGTGAATATCATCTAAATAAATTTTGAGAGATCTTTCAAATTTGTGCTTTTTACTGGAAACATTGGCGATTACGGCAACATTTTCAAGCCCGTCAGAGAGGTAGTCAACTCCATGGGCGTATTTTGGAAAATCAAGCAGGCTCACCTACCTATTTTCTTTACTTTTTGTTGAGAAAATGTGATCATCTTTAAGAAAAAATCACTCTACAAGGACCAAGTTCGCAATTTAGTGGTCTAAAACAGAGTTTTATATCAGTGTTTTTGTACATATCCGTATGGAGCCCTATTTAGTGGTGTGATCCCTACAACATCAACAGGCCTATACGTTAATGACGCATTTTGGAATAAAAAGCACCAATATTGCGTTTTTTACAAATAAAGTAAATGTTTTACTTATCGGTAATTTATGAGAGCGGCCAAGTCCCTTGAACTTTTGGCATATACTAAATCTAATTTATCTATAAGAATGGGTCTTTATCATGTAACAGTTTGTTTTAAAAACTATCTTGTATATTGCTGCGATAAGATGCGGTAAATAATCAGTATTTTTACCTGAAATATACCCCCAAAATGGCATAAATCTAAAATGGGTTGTTGCCATGGCAACAAGTAAAAGAATAAGAAACTATTCTCTTTATTTTAACATGCTACCAAAGTACGTCAAACTGTATATCGATGACCTTTGCTATAAATACTCAATAATTACCTGAAGTACCAAATCTTTCAGAACATATAATAAAATATATTATGACCATTATGGGACGAGTTAAGTTCAATCATTTGGGTTAAAACAGATAAGAAAATGATTTTGTCATTCCATGGTCAGTCAGAGTAGACTGGGTACCCGCGTCCCTGTATATGGCCGCCATCTTTAAAAATGGCGGACCAAATATAGGGACTGGGAAAATAGTACGTCCAAAAAGTGTGCGGTTTGTCGTGGAATTCCACGACAACTTTGCATATATGAATATGCATACCAGTACCGAGCATGCGCATTTGTACACAGCAACAACAGAAATACCACCCGATTGGTCCAATTCAAAGGCAGTGCATCGAACGATCGTCACGCTGCGCTACACGGGGAAGCAATTCTTGCGCCCTATCGCGTCACGCGGTGTACAACGCCGCGTGGTGTGTGAATAGCTCATGTATATTCAGCAGTTGATCAGCGCACACCTGTGGAAATGTATTTTTTCCAGTCTTCACATTTGAGCACCCTCGCAGGGCCCGTGTGGAAAATAGGAATAATAATAATAATAATACCAAGCGCTTATATAGCGCCCTTAGCCTAAAGGGGCCTCATTAGGCGCTTTACAACATACCGTATTATGATAGCATATAACACAATAAACACAAACAATATATATAAAAAGGTCGCTAAAATAGTGGGTCGAGCATCAGGACGCATGGAGAAAGACGGACACGACCAAATGGTCTCATAAATTTTGACTCGCTATCTCGCAACCTATGATCAGGTCGTCCATGCATGCACATGCGTGAGAGGGAAAAGACAGGAGGTCGAGCAAACAACAAAGGAAGAGGATAAACACGCAAATGAGGATGACATGAGGATCTACAGTCAGAGACTATATATCATGAAGGAAACAAATTGATGATGAATGGCGCTGTGGTAGCGCAAAGCTTATCTATAATATATAGAATATGAACATTCACTTTCAAGTATTTTTTAATTAGCTGTTAAGAATTACATGAACACGTGTCAGATTTCGTTAAATGAGATAATGGAAAGTATATTAGATCATGGGTTTTGTTTTAATTAAACTTACTTTGAACACGTGGTAGATTACGCGCGTCTAGACCTTTATCGGGACTGACGTACGGTGACGGTGGTGATGGGGGAGGGGGGGGGGTGGAATTGGTTTAGCACATGATCGTGAATTTCATTCAAATAATTCCAAATACCACTTACCTTATCACCTCACTTATTTTATACAAATCAGACCATTTTGACCTTCACCATATTCTTCTGATTCTACTCTACTTCAAATTCATCGAACTTATAATATCATGGGTAGAAAGTAGAAAACACAAATATCAATAAGCTTATAATTATAGGAAAATTATGTGTCAGTAAATTCAAATATGGTAACTTGATAGCATTACTGTGTCAGTTATTAAATTTATAATATTGCTAAAATACACAAACAGAATGACGTATTATTATTGACTATGCTTATGTGAAAATATGTAATGTGATGCAATCGATGAATGAAAATAAAATTTGAAGAAGATAAAATGGTTGAAAACTTGACAACGCGTTTGAAGTAGTGGGAGCAAAAATTATGGAACGATCTTCCAGCTCAAACAGACTCTGTGACTCTATTCACTTATTTAAGAAATGTCTTGAGGTGGGGTGAACCCTCAGCATAGCCTCCGTAAAACTGCTGTAAATCCTTCATTATACATTTAATCTATATAAAAGTATACATTTTCTTGAAGAACAGGGAATTTTTGTTTGTTTGGAATATCTGATTGATTTTTGAATTATTTGAATTATTAAAAAGTGCCAAAAATGTGAAAATTTCCTATGAGATCATTAGTTACAGATAACAGACACACGGAGAAACAACAATGGAGGTATTGCCCGTCGGCTACATCGAGCTTGATAAACCTTTACTGAGCATTCTGCGCTCCAAATTGCACTCTTTTTATTTCTCAACTATGCCACCACATGTACTGGTAATTTTAATTATATCATTCATTTGTAGAATTCAGTTTAGCATAGTTTTAATTTATTCACAATATGTCACAATACATGTAGTATAGTACCTTAATAATACGTTGGATAGTGAATTTAGTATACATTTAGTTAGATTGAACTGATCGTCCATTTGACGATGCTTATTTATATAATAAAATATTAATAGGTCAAGGAAATTGTTTAAATTGATAATACACTTGTTCGCTTTCGAACGATATGATCATCAACACCGTCTGTTGTGATGATACTCATTTGTATAATATTAATAAGCCAAGACAATATATATATTTGTTAAGATTGATAATAAAAGTGTTTCGCTTCCGAAACGTATGATCATATATCAACCCATCAATGTTTAAGGAAAGCGACCAGTCTCGATGAAGCCGATAAGAAATATGATAGGAATAATAGGGAGGTATAATCTCGGAACCTCTCCCAGAAACAAAACAAAGGACGAAATTTGCGGGCATGAAAGCAAGGATGCTGACTGGTCCGATAAACGGTAACCAAGACACACAGACGCACCACGCAAAACGGGAAGCCCAGAGGGTATCTGCCCCAGTAAATAATTTGGTTTATGAAAGTAGGCCTGTCATAAACCTTAATATATAAATGTTTTTCTTTACGTTGTTTTGGATATTGTTATTTTTGTTGTATTATATAGCGCGGTAATCTAAATGAAATAGCGCTTTGTATATAAATACTGTTGTTATAGTATGTTATATAAGTTAAAAGTTTAACGGGTTCGCCGTCGGACAAGGTTTAATATGTCTTTTTTATCTGACAGATTAAAACTCGAACCCGTTAAACTTTTAACTTATATTATGAATACCCGTCGTAAAAGCCTATCTTACAAAATAGTATGTTATGTTATTGTTATGCGTGTTAAAAGCATCTCAACTCAAAACCTTCGAAGTTGGAAAATCAACTCCAGTGTCAGAACTAATATTTTTTCTTTTTTTCTGTGATTAGATTAGCAATCAATACTTGTATTTTCAAATCGTACGAAAATAAGCCTCAGTGCGGCCACATTGAATTATCTCTGACCGATGTCGTCTCACAGAAAAAGCTCAATTTGTGTATAGAACATCAGTTGAAGAAGCTTTGATAATCACAATTAAAATAATAATGTCCAAATATTTTAGTTAACATTTTGTAAACACCTATTTCAATAATGTTCGTTACGTCTCTTATTGCTCGAAAACTATTGAAATAGACAGTGTATTATAGTATTGCACAAAAACGAATCTATAGCAATCAAGCAACATGAATGATGAGTTGTGTGTAAGTACAGGCGCGGCAGTCTTTACAACAATTAAAATTGTCTTTTTCTCGTATCAAATGGAGTAAACTACATTTTTTGATCGCACTACTCCCAATAAAATAGGGATATTTGTCACATCTGTCACGTGTGTGATGGTCTGGAACTGGATTCAATATGTCCATAGCTCTTCCTTTAAGATGTTCTACTTGCAAAAACTGTTACTTTCATAGTCAGTGATAGGGGGTAACGTGGAATTGGAACAGATTGAATTTGATAGAATTTGGGGAAAAGCACATATCTCCCGGTTGGAATAACAAAATGTTAAGAAATAAAATTTAGGTTATAGCTAACAATGTGTTCTTGCTGTGAATTTCATTAAATATATTCATGTTTGTGTTTGAACTGGTTTAAAAAATCATTGAAATCGGGACATGAATATTTTGACTCACCCTGTAATTAGATTTTTAATTGCCAATTATTTTACCTTAACGTGGCCTACCGAAAAAACGCTCAATGATGTTGTATCAGGCGACTTTGTAATCTTTGGATGGAATTTTCAATAATCTACAGTTTTGGAGACTAAAGTTTACAAAGCCCACCGGCCCAGGAATGAAGGCTTCGAAATGTTTCCGTTAACGATAAACACATACCTCACCATCGTCATTGTCGAAACTGTCCATCCAGTTGCACGTGCTCGTACGTGACTGGTTGCTCCATAAGACCACATGGTTTCATTAGTGAGCAATTTCCGGTGGTTTCCGGGCGGAAGTTAAAGAGGTCTGTATTTGAATGTTGGATCAGGATCGTCCAGATTCTCTATAAATATGGTATGAGGGCACACAGGAGCGATATACGTATGTTGGCTTTACTTAGAACATAACAGAGACGTCTTCCAACTTATCTGAGCTCCAACCTTTTGTCTACACAGCTCAAAACACGTAAGTCATTCTGGTAGAACTGGTGACCTTTTAGTCTCAAGTTTCTTAATATTTCTTTTTCTATATGCCTGTATTTAGTTATGTCATGTCCACTCCTCGATGTTGGCCACCCCTTACGGTTCTGTATTTTATTATTTCAATTGCAAAATGAATGTTGTAACTGAGACGAATATACCTAAAGAGATAAGAAGCACTATTCATTCCTGTTATGTGCAGCGATCCAGGTCTAACACGATATTCTTATAGTTGATGGCCAATCAATTATCATCATTCAGTTTAATATGTAGCACGATCTCATTATGTGAGTTATCGTGCTATTTCAAATTTAGTTTTATCCACACGTGTATTACGATCTTATAAACAACCTGGACACACTGTAGTAAGGGACGGTTACCGACATATACACTGTGATAGATTTCCAAAATGATTATGCATTTATACTCTGAGAATTATGGTATTTCAGAAGAAGTATGCCGATTAAAACCTCCTAGTGACCTGCTTCAACACATAACAATGTATATGATATTCAAGGTTCGTGGATTGTAGTCTTTTACACGGCCTTCCAAATTCGCAGATAAACAAGCTTCAAAGAATTCAGAACTCTGCTGCAAGATTAATCACTCTTTCACGCAAACATGATCACATAACTCCAACTCTCCGTGATCTGCACTGGCTGCCTATCAAGTATCGTATTGTGTATAAAATATTACTTCTGACTTATAAATGTCTTCATGGTACTGCGCCAATCTATCTTCAAGATCTAATCAAACAATATACACCTTCACGCAATCTTCGTTCTTCATCTCTATCGCGTCTTGTCTGCTCTTCAACATCCACTCAGTATGGTCAACGTTCCTTCTCTGTGTCAGCTGCAGAACTCTGGAATAATATTCCACTTCATGTGAAAAATGCAGAGACCATATATCAGTTTAAGAAATCCTTAAAGACTCATTTGTTCACAAAGGCTTTTTAATTGTAGTCCATATCCATGTATGTGTTTGTTATTATGTTTTTATGTTAAAGCGCTTAGGGATCTCGATGTTAGGCGCTATACAAATATGGTTATTATTATTATTATTATTATTATTATTATATGAATTGAAACACAAATGTTCAGATGTGGTTAAGCTGATAAAAATATCAAATTTGTGTTTCAATTCACATTAAATCTAAACACAAACCATGAACTTCATAATACATTATTTGTAATTCGAGGGTTGAGCGCCAGAAGGCCGTAACTAAAGAAAATGTTATTCTGTGATAATCAACTTTCAAATATTAGCACCCAACTTATAACTCAAGTTTTAGTCAAAGAGTGTTTATGAGTTATCTCTTTATGGTTCTGAAAATCTAGGGTTATATAGATTATTTTGGTTCCAAAATCTGATTTTGCCCAAAAGTTGATTTACGGCCTTCTGGCGCTCAACCCTCGGTATGATCAAGCAGGTCACTAGTAGGTTTGAATTGGCATACTTCTTATGAAAAGCCATAATTTTGGCAATTTAAATAACAATTTTCGAAATCTTATCACAGTCTGCATGTCAGAAGCATCCCCTACTAAAGTGTGTTCATGTTATTTAAAAAATCGTTATACACGTGTGGATACCACTGGATTCATAATAGCGCGCTAACATCTCACAAGCCTTAGAGCAGGGACATTATCAAGAGCGCCATCGCTTGATGGCTAGTTTATCTAGTCTCAATTTATTTTTGATTGACAGGTAACATCTTTTGTTCCTCTCAAGTGATTGTCCTAGACAAAAGTCACACGAGTCGATGTACGTACCCGAGTCATCAGGTACCCATCGTTTAAACCCCCATGATGCAACGATAGACTGTGGCTGTTAATCGACACATTGAAGTGTGTACGAACGAAATAGATGTCCTTAATTGTTAAGTGTCGTTTAAAAGTGCAACAGCTTTTTAATTGCTTTTAGGCGAAAACTCTGTGTTAAAAACGCTTAAAATAGGAAATATCAAGCATTTTAAGCTTATGTTGAACTGTATAATGTTTTTTTCTTACTTAATTTACATCGAATAGATTTAGCTCAGCGGTAAGGTGTCGGATTTGAAATCAGCGGGTTACGGGTTCGAATCCTATCACAGCATGTAGTTTTGTCAATGTTATTATATTTCGTATTTATCGAGATTTTTTATCCTGAGACAAGTATACCTAATTAAGGGATAAGCGCCCATTCATACCATTCATGCGCAGTGATCCAAGTCTGATACTGCATAATTGCTTTTCACTATCGAAGTGATTATGTAACTCCCTGGTAAATGGGCCACGCACCTTTATTAATGCTAGCACATCCCATTGGTTTTATGTAGCGATCTTTTCAATCAGTGTTCAGGACTTGAAAGCGTGATCCAATTGATATGGTAATAATTGGTTTACATTACACGTAACACTTCAATAGTAAATAGTGGATGGCCAATCGATTATCATCATTCAATTTAATTTGTAGTACGACCTCATTATTAGCGTCAGCGCGATATATTAATCCAGTCATTCAGTTTAGCGTCAGCGATATTGTAATCCAATGTCATTTCAAATAACATGAACACGCTTTTAGTATGGGCTGGTTACGACAGATTTTGAAATTATAATTAAAACAATGTATTATAAAATTGAAGTTAATAGTTTGTGTTTGCTTTAATACGAATTGAAACACCATGTGATCTTTTTATTTATGAAAAGATAAGTTTATGAGCTCGACCACATCAAAATATGTATTAATAATTAATTAATTAATGGGTAAATAAATAGATAAATAAATGGATATATTAATTCATTAATTAGGTAAGTTATTAAATCCTTAGACAAACAAATGAATAAATAAATATAATGTATAACATTAATGTTCAATTAATTGAAAATCAAATGAACACATAATTAATAAATAAACCCATCAAGATAGAAGAAAGTTAAAAAAAGAAGAAAATCAATATGAATAAATGTCTTTTTTTTTTTAAATGAATGTAAATAGATAATAATATTAAATAAATAAATAAATAAATAAATAACGTAAAATAATATAAATAAATAACATTAAGAACTTCAATCAAGATTCGAACCTACGGCTTGTTGATTGAGAGTCTAAAGCTCTACCGACTGAGCTATTTCGAACCTCGTGATATCAATGTATTTTTACAATTTAATGTTTCGAATAACACATTACATCAATTTATAGAAATTGCGTGTGGTACAAATTATGTATGCAGCTTCAATTTTCTTCAGTGGGCATTCTGTTAAGAAAACAAACTCCCTTGTAGTAGAAAATAAGTTGAAAATGGATGCCCAAAGTCACATCATAGTTTATGTAACTTTTTTTTAGACAGTAGATTTCATGCCGAATTACATTTCTGATAATAAATCAAGAATATTTTCTGAGTTACAGGGCGATACGATTCATAAGTAAAATAAAGACTCCAGAGAGATTCGAACTCACGCGCAAAAGTTTCCATTAGACCACCGCCTTAGACCACTCGGCCAGAGTGACAGCTCCCGATTACAGTGGCAGAGAATTAACAAATACCAAATACTTATTTGAATGTCGTTATTTCCCAATGACCATAAAATCTGTTCGAGCCGGGGATAGAATATTTTGAAACAACGTGTTATTGCACAAAGGCAACTGATTTTCATAATCCTTACAGTTGTAAGTTTGGGCTGATTTCCATTAAAATCCATAAAGGTCCCTTCCCGGTCAATCAATTGCACGAGAACATTATTATATATTATCCCAAAGCTCGCGGTAAACCAGACATTATGCAATTCAAATGTTAATCAGTAAATCAAACAGAAAAGTTAATGTCTACTTCACGGAATTATAATCCCTAAATCGATAGCACTGTCAGACATCAATGACTTATCTCAATACTACATGCAGTATTCATAACATTATCTCAATCAATAACATTGAATAGAGACTGGCCTTGCGTTACATTGCATCACGGTGTATTTTGATGAGCTCCGACGACTCGGGTAGAAAGTGAATCAAAAGAAATCAATCATGGGTCATTCATCGATATTACAGACCATTCAGTTTATTCTTGGGATTGACGCGGGATATTTGAAAGGAGAGTAAACTCGCATGATTATGAAATGGGCTTTTTACTTCTGGTAGTTTTGGTGAACAAAGTTGAGTAATTCTAATATCACTACATTAGACGTTGTATTACCTGGATTGTTTTCAAATGAGAATAAAATATAACTTGAGTATATAAGAAAGTACGGAATTCTAAAAATAAATATGATATGAACGTAATTCATTGAGAAAATAAGCTTTGAATCTTTCCCGTACTTGTTTCATAGACTTTAAAACCTCTTACCATCATGGAATAATAATTCCGTAATTGCTATTCCAATATTTTATCTAACACTCCTATAGATAGTGATATCTGATGGGCTATTTCTCTAATATTTCAACATTTTGGAACATAATGATCATTTAAATATAGCAACGATAGACTTCATCCCCTGTTATTATACTTAAATATTAAAATGAAGCAGACGAAGCAACGCCCAGTAGCGTCACTAGGCGGCGTTGATATTGCAGTTTATATCCAGGAGGCGTGACCACAGTACCTTTCCGGTTCATGATTATTCACAAACACACAGTTTGAACGTCGAAGAGGGCGCTCGTAATAATGTCCAATTTTTACCTTGTGTAAGGCTTGTGATCTATAGTCGAGTACCAACCCATGTGAGGACCCGTATTAAAAAAGTATAGAAGTTACAGTCAATCTGAGGACATTTTATTTGTTTTACCATACATGTAGGGACATATGTAGGATATGTGTATTGACGCCTAATAGAGGACATGGCCATACACCCTTAGGGGGGTAAGGACCCAACTTCTATACGTTTTTATGCAGGAAAAAAGAGAGGACTTCAAAAAAGGTCCTCACATTTTTTTTTGTCCTCGGATTTACTGTAACTTCTATACTTTTGTCCTCGGATTGGCGGGTTCAACACTACACAAATAATGAGGTCGTGCTATACTGTATGGTGAGTATCGATTGGCCATCAACAACGAGAATACCGTGTTAGACCTGGATCGCTGCACATAAAAGGAATTAATAGTGCTTCTTATCCCTTTAGGTATATTCGTCTCAGGTTGTAATGTGCGTTTTCAGTCTTTGAACATGTTATTGATGCATTTTTGAGCAAGCCGACGGATGTATTCAAATTGCGCACTACGATATTTATTATGAGCAAAATACTTTCAGCCGATCGCCTGAGGTCGAACATTTCCGAAACGTGCGTAACTTTATGCCGAGAGAGGACCGATCTTTACCGAGCGAAGAAGAGTGTCCCCGGGATAAGAATAAACGGTACCATGGATACTACGCGCAAGTAAAATGAAATAACAATTTTTAAAATAATTTTCTTTAGCGAAAAATCGGTGAAAATTGTGTGAGTTTTGAATGATTTTCGAATCGTACTCTCTAAATGTAAAAGAGTGAAATTCCACTCTAATGGAGTGAATATTCACTCTTCAAAGGATTGCCTACAGTGATCACTCTAATAGATTGAAAGTCACTCCTTGAAAGAGTGGAACCATTTTCACTCCAAAAAAGAGTGAATTTTGTTCACTTCAGGAACGAGTGAAGTTTCACTCTTCGAAGAGTGCCTACAGTGATCATTTCCTTGGAGTGAAAAAAGAGTGAATATGTAGGGAGTGAATTCCACTCATTTACAGTGAACTTCACCCTCATTGAGAGTGAACCATAATGGAACATTCTAGTAAATAATAAAATCATACATCAGATTTTACTGTCAATTCCTTTTTTTTTATATTACTTAACCACATTCACATGTAATGTTAGCAGAATATGATATCAGAGGTGTTTATTTCCGATAAATGCAATTTTGCGATTGGACAGAGAATATCAATCTATGAATCGGATTGAACAATTAATTTATTCTTGTTACATGAGAATTGGATAAATCACTCTCTATGAACACTCTTTTAGAGTGAAAATAATTTCACTCCTGTGCTAGAGTGATTTGTTCACTCTTTTACATTTAGAGATTAATTTAGTACTTCGTGAATTTTGTGAAATTCCTCGACTCTTTAAGAGACAAAATGTAATCAATCTTACGGGCAAACATGATTTATGATAATAATAAACAAGCACTTGTTATAGCGCCCAATACCCGAAGACTACTAGGCGCTTTACAATAAAAGATTACATACAAGATTACAACAACTACAACTATAAAACTTGATTAGCAAGTGACCCAGTTACAAAGTGATAAAAACTACATTATTATAATAAAAAGGGATACAAAGATAAAATTAATTTATCCTACTTATTATGGCATTTATTTTTGGAAAAGCAGTCATCCACGTGTGCGAAACACAGAGCAAAATTGCATTCGGATATTTTTAAAAGTGCCTTCGGCTTGGCGTCAAATGTTTCTTCACGACCAGAATTCATCGTATTTCTAAGGAAATGGTAATATTATGATAATATCTTATGGTGAGAGATCTCGAACGTTTACAGTTTCATATTTTTTAGAGTTTTCCAAAAAATTATTTTGCTATATTTTGAATACTTTTTTTGTTTGTTTTAGTCAACTTGTATGTTCCAGTATTGAACGATACAGTATCTGGGACCAAAGGTACACTTTTTACTAATACTACTACAGAAACAACTAATTAACATTAATGGTCCTTGATTTATACAGAATGAAGTTCCTACTCAACCTCGTTTTTGTAGCTTTGACTGCTCAGGTGGCGATGAGCGAAAGCAGTGAAGAAACCGTGGAAGTTTTGAAGGCTCGACGGGTAGAAGGTAAGGTGCATGCATCTCGTTTCTAGATCAGACCACCACACTTGCTTGATAAACACTAAATATGAACAATTCTTGTGCATAATAATTCATACTTTCATTTTCACAATGCGGCATTAAATATTTGGTTTGTAAATTTACATCGTACTACACATGCCCTGTGTGTCTTTGGTCTTGATTAGTTTTATCCAAAAAAGCAAATATGGGCACATATTAGGCTACATTGCGATGTTGGGCCTAAATCGTCAAGGATAAAAGCTTTCATAGCATAGATTGTCAATGTGATTAAAAATCACAAAAGTTTAACGGGGTACTATTATTAAAGTTCTTACACTCACTAACGTTTTCTTTGTTTGTGTACATGACATAAACCGATTGTAATAATTATACTGTATTCTTGAATTATTATAGCTATGTCTAAACGATTCCCCCATCCAATCCCAATTGACGGTCCGTTTTATTATGACGTCATTTTAACATTTTTGATCATGATAATTCAATTATCCACGCCAATCAAGCAAGTGCATGTACTGTATGCAGTCCAATATTAACACTATGCACGCGGCTATTAGTTTTACCATATACAAAACAGATTTTTTAAAAAGAAACCTTTCCCAACTTTCAAGGTCTATTTCAAGGATTACCGAATAAATACTAGGTATGTTTGTACTTATTTAATGCATTTCTCATGGTGATTCCAAAAATGGTACTTCAACTCAATAATTTTGACATATTTTAAACATTTTGGAATGTCGTCTGTAGACGCCTGCTGCTTGAAAGGTGTTAACGTGCATGCATCATGCACAGTGTCGCGAATTTAATCACAATCACACTAATTTTGTCATCTTTGCTTCTCTCCGATTGAACAAGGGCAATAAGGAAGTTCTCATTATTCAAACACTAAATATGAACAATTGTTGTGCATAATAATTCATACTTTCATTTTCACAATGCGGCATTAAATATTTGGTTTGTAAATTTACATCGTACTACACATGCCCGGTGTGTCTTTGGTCCTGATAAGGTTCGCAACATGGACGTCAGTTTAACAGACAGGCTGGTTAGGGTGCCTTAATCAAAAAGTGTTTTTCTTTGCTATTTCAACGCGAACGAAATTTGTGTCGTCAAATCGGTTGCGAAACGACCGGCTGATGAGACTGATCTTAAACGTAGCTCGAAATGTGATATCTTATCCAAAAAAGCAAATCTGGGCACATATTAGGCTACATTGCGATGTTGGGCCTAAATCGTCAAGGATAAAAGCATATCATAGCATAGATTGTCAATGTGATTAAGAATCACAACAGTTTAACGGGGTACTATTATTAAAGATCTTACACTCACTAACGCTTTCTTTGTTTGTGTACATGACATAAACTGATTGTAATAATTATACTGTATTCTTGAATTATTATAGCTATGGCTAAACGATTCCCCCATCCAATCCCTCAAGAGCAGCGTGACTCAGGTAGGTGCATTTTGATACTAGATAAGACACCTAAAATATCTACTTTGCGTACAATGTAACCAATACCCCATTCATAACTACAATCTTTAAGGCCATTAAAAAGTGAAATTCAAATGTTAATTTGAAGCCTGCTTAGCACGGCCGATTGACGGTCTGTTTTATTATGACGTCATTTTAACATTTTTGATCATGATAATTCAATTATCCACGCCAATCAAGCAAGTGCATGTACTGTATGCAGTACAATATTAACACTATGCACGCGGCTATTAGTTTTACCATATTATACAAAACAGATTTTTTTAAAAGAAACCTTTCCCAACTTTCAAGGTCTATTTCAAGGATTACCGAATAAATACTAGGTATGTTTATACTTATTTAATGCATTTCTCATGGTGATTCCAAAAATGGTACTTCAACTCAATAATTTTGACATATTTTAAACATTTTGGAATGTCGTCTGTAGACGCCTGCTGCTTGAAAGGTGTTAACGTGCATCATGCACAGTGTCGCGAATTTAATCAACAATCACACTCATTTTGTCATCTTTGCTTCTCTCCGATTGAACAACGGCAATAAGGAAGTTCTCATTATTCAAACACTAAATATGAACAATTATTGTGCATAATAATTCATACTTTCATTTTCACAATGCGGCCGCATATTTAAATATTTGGTTTGTAAATTTACATCGTACTACACATGCCCTGTGTGTCTTTGGTCCTGATTAGGTTCGCAACATGGACGTCAGTTTAACAGACAGGCTGGTTAGGGTGCCTTAATCAAAAAAGTGTTTTTCTTTGCTATTTCAACGCGAACGAAATTTGTGCCGTCAAATCGGTTGCGAAACGACCGGCTGATGAGACTGATCTTAAACGTAGCTCGAAATGTGATATCTTATCCAAAAAAGCAAATCTGGGCACATATTAGGCTACATTGCGATGTTGGGCCTAAATCGTCAAGCATAAACGCTTTCATAGCATAGATTGTCAATGTGATTAAAAATCACAAAAGTTTAACGGGGTACTATTATTAAAGTTCTTACACTCACTAACGCTTTCTTTGTTTGTGTACATGACATAAACCGATTGTAATAATTATACTGTATTCTTGAATTATTATAGCTATGGCTAAACGATTCCCCCATCCAATCCCTCAAGAGCAACGTGACTCAGGTAGGTCCATTTTGATACTAGATAAGACACCTAAAATATCTACTTTGCGTACAATGTAACCAATACCCCATTCATAACTACAATCTTTAAGGCCAGTAAAAAGTGAAATTCAAATGTTAAGCACGGCCGATTGACGGTCTGTTTTATTATGACGTCATTTTAACATTTTTGATCATGATAATTCAATTATCCACGCCAATCAAGCAAGAGCATGTACTGTATGCAGTTCAATATTAACACTATGCACGCGGCTATTAGTTTTACCAGATACAAAACAGATTTCTTTCCCAACTTTCAAGGTCTATTTCAAGGATTACCGAATAAATACTAGGTATGTTTGTACTTATTTAATGCATTTCTCATGGTGATTCCAAAAATGGTACTTCAACTCAATAATTTTGACATATTTTAAACATTTTGGAATGTCGTCTGTAGACGCCTGCTGCTTGAAAGGTGTTAACGTGCATCATGCACAGTGTCGCGAATTTAATCAACAATCACACTCATTTTGTCATCTTTGCTTCTCTCCGATTGAACAACGGCAATAAGGAAGTTCTCATTATTCAAACACTAAATATGAACAATTGTTGTGCATAATAATTCATACTTTCATTTTCACAATGCGGCATTAAATATTTGGTTTGTAAATTTACATCGTACTACACATGCCCTGTGTGTCTTTGGTCCTGATTAGGTTCGCAACATGGACGTCAGTTTAACAGACAGGCTGGTTAGGGTGCCTTAATCAAAAAGTGTTTTTCTTTGCTATTTCAACGCGAACGAAATTTGTGTCGTCAAATCGGTTGCGAAACGACCGGCTGATGAGACTGATCTTAAACGTAGCTCGAAATGTGATATCTTATCCAAAAAAGGAAATCTGGGCACATATTAGGCTACATTGCGATGTTGGGCCTAAATCGTCAAGGATAAAAGCTTTCATATCATAGCATAGATTGTCAATGTGATTAAAAATCACAAAAGTTTAACGGGGTACTATTATTAAAGTTCTTACACTCACTAACGCTTTCTTTGTTTGTGTACATGACATAAACCGATTGTAATAATTATACTGTTTTCTTGAATTATTATAGCTATGGCTAAACGATTCCCCCATCCAATCCATCAAGAGCAGCGTAACTCAGGTAGGTGCATATTGATACTAGATAAAACACCTAAAATATCTACTTTGCGCACAATGTAACCAATACCCCATCCATAACTACAATCTTTAAGGCCATTAAAAAGTGAAATTCAAATGTTAATTTGAAGCCTGCTTAGCACGGCCGATTGACGGTCTGTTTTATTATGACGTCATTTTAACATTTTTGATCATGATAATTCAATTATCCACGCCAATCAAGCAAGTGCATGTACTGTATGCAGTCCAATATTAACACTATGCACGCGGCTATTAGTTTTACCATATTATACAAAACAGATTTTTTTAAAAGAAACCTTTCCCAACTTTCAAGGTCTATTTCAAGGATTACCGAATAAATACTAGGTATGTTTATACTTATTTATGCATTTCTCATGGTGATTCCAAAAATGGTACTTCAACTCAATAATTTTGACATATTTTAAACATTTTGGAATGTCGTCTGTAGACGCCTGCTGCTTGAAAGGTGTTAACGTGCATCATGCACAGTGTCGCGAATTTAATCAACAATCACACTCATTTTGTCATCTTTGCTTCTCTCCGATTGAATAACGGCAATAAGGAAGTTCTCATTATTCAAACACTAAATATGAACAATTATTGTGCATAATAATTCATACTTTCATTTTCACAATGCGGCATTAAATATTTGGTTTGTAAATTTACATCGTACTACACATGCCCTGTGTGTCTTTGGTCCTGATTAGGTTCGCAACATGGACGTCAGTTTAACAGACAGGCTGGTTAGGGTGCCTTAATCAAAAAAGTGTTTTTCTTTGCTATTTCAACGCGAACGAAATTTGTGTCGTCAAATCGGTTGCGAAACGACCGGCTGATGAGACTGATCTTAAACGTAGCTCGAAATGTGATATCTTATCCAAAAAAGCAAATCTGGGCACATATTAGGCTACATTGCGATGTTGGGCCTAAATCGTCAAGCATAAACGCTTTCATAGCATAGATTGTCAATGTGATTAAAAATCACAAAGGTTTAACGGGGTACTATTATTAAAGTTCTTACACTCACTAACGCTTTCTTTGTTTGTGTACATGACATAAACCGATTGTAATAATTCTACTGTATTCTTGAATTATTATAGCTATGGCTAAACGATTCCCCCATCCAATCCCTCAAGAGCAGCGTGACTCAGGTAGGTGCATTTTGATACTAGATAAGACACCTAAAATATCTACTTTGCGTACAATGTAACCAATAACTACAATCTTTAAGGCCATTAAAAGTGAAATTCAAATGTTAATTTGAAGCCTGTTTAGCACGGCCGATTGACGGTCTGTTTTATTATGACGTCATTTTAACATTTTTGATCATGATAATTCAATTATCCACGCCAATCAAGCAAGAGCATGTACTGTATGCAGTTCAATATTAACACTATGCACGCGGCTATTAGTTTTACCAGATACAAAACAGATTTCTTTCCCAACTTTCAAGGTCTATTTCAAGGATTACCGAATAAATACTAGGTATATTTGTACTTATTTAATGCATTTCTCATGGTGATTCCAAAAATGGTACTTCAACTCAATAATTTTGACATATTTTAAACATTTTGGAATGTCGTCTGTAGACGCCTGCTGCTTGAAAGGTGTTAACGTGCATCATGCACAGTGTCGCGAATTTAATAAACAATCACACTCATTTTGTCATCTTTGCTTCTCTCCGATTGAATAACGGCAATAAGGAAGTTCTCATTATTCAAACACTAAATATGAACAATTGTTGTGCATAATAATTCATACTTTCATTTTCACAATGCGGCATTAAATATTTGGTTTGTAAATTTACATCGTACTACACATGCCCTGTGTGTCTTTGGTCCTGATTAGGTTCGCAACATGGACGTCAGTTTAACAGACAGGCTGGTTAGGGTGCCTTAATCAAAAAGTGTTTTTCTTTGCTATTTCAACGCGAACGAAATTTGTGTCGTCAAATTGGTTGCGAAACGACCGGCTGATGAGACTGATCTTAAACGTAGCTCGAAATGTGATATCTTATCCAAAAAAGCAAATCTGGGCACATATAAGGCTACATTGCGATGTTGGGCCTAAATCGTCAAGGATAAAAGCTTTCATATCATAGCATAGATTGTCAATGTGATTAAAAATCACAAAAGTTTAACGGGGTACTATTATTAAAGTTCTTACACTCACTAACGCTTTCTTTGTTTGTGTACATGACATAAACCGATTGTAATAATTATACTGTATTCTTGAATTATTATAGCTATGGCTAAACGATTCCCCCATCCAATCCCTCAAGAGCAGCGTGACTCAGGTAGGTGCATTTTGATACTAGATAAGACACCTAAAATATCTACTTTGCGTACAATGTAACCAAAACCCCATTCATAACTACAATCTTTAAGGCCATTAAAAAGTGAAATTTAAATGTTAATTTGAAGCCTGCTTAGCACGGCCGATTGACGGTCTGTTTTATTATGACGTCATTTTAACATTTTTGATCATGATAATTCAATTATCCACGCCAATCAAGCAAGTGCATGTACTGTATGCAGTCCAACATTAACACTATGCACGCGGCTATTAGTTTGACCATATTATACAAAACAGATTTTTTTAAAAGAAACCTTTCCCAACTTTCAAGGTCTATTTCAAGGATTACCGAATAAATACTAGGTATGTTTATACTTATTTAATGCATTTCTCATGGTGATTCCAAAAATGGTACTTCAACTCAATAATTTTGACATATTTTAAACATTTTGGAATGTCGTCTGTAGACGCCTGCTGCTTGAAAGGTGTTAACGTGCATCATGCACAGTGTCGCGAATTTAATCAACAATCACACTCATTTTGTCATCTTTGCTTCTCTCCGATTGAACAACGGCAATAAGGAAGTTCTCATTATTCAAACACTAAATATGAACAATTATTGTGCATAATAATTCATACTTTCATTTTCACAATGCGGCATTAAATATTTGGTTTGTAAATTTACATCGTACTACACATGCCCTGTGTGTCTTTGGTCCTGATTAGGTTCGCAACATGGACGTCAGTTTAACAGACAGGCTGGTTAGGGTGCCTTAATCAAAAAAGTGTTTTTCTTTGCTATTTCAACGCGAACGAAATTTGTGTCGTCAAATCGGTTGCGAAACGACCGGCTGATGAGACTGATCTTAAACGTAGCTCGAAATGTGATACTAGTATCTTATCCAAAAAAGCAAATCTGGGCACATATTAGGCTACATTGCGATGTTGGGCCTAAATCGTCAAGCATAAACGCTTTCATAGCATAGATTGTCAATGTGATTAAAAATCACAAAAGTTTAACGGGGTACTATTATTAAAGTTCTTACACTCACTAACGCTTTCTTTGTTTGTGTACATGACATAAACCGATTGTAATAATTATACTGTATTCTTGAATTATTATAGCTATGGCTAAACGATTCCCCCATCCAATCCCTCAAGAGCAGCGTGACTCAGGTAGGTGCATTTTGATACTAGATAAGACACCTAAAATATCTACTTTGCGTACAATGTAACCAATACCCCATTCATAACTACAATCTTTAAGGTCATTAAAAAGTGAAATTCAAATGTTAATTTGAAGCCTGCTTAGCACGGCCGATTGACGGTCTGTTTTATTATGACGTCATTTTAACATTTTTGATCATGATAATTCAATTATCCACGCCAATCAAGCAAGTGCATGTACTGTATGCAGTCCAATATTAACACTATGCACGCGGCTATTAGTTTTACCATATTATACAAAACAGATTTTTTTAAAAGAAACCTTTCCCAACTTTCAAGGTCTATTTCAAGGATTACCGAATAAATACTAGGTATGTTTATACTTATTTAATGCATTTCTCATGGTGATTCCAAAAATGGTACTTCAACTCAATAATTTTGACATATTTTAAACATTTTGGAATGTCGTCTGTAGACGTCTGCTGCTTGAAAGGTGTTAACGTGCATCATGCACAGTGTCGCGAATTTAATCAACAATCACACTCATTTTGTCATCTTTGCTTCTCTCCGATTGAACAACGGCAATAAGGAAGTTCTCATTATTCAAACACTAAATATGAACAATTATTGTGCATAATAATTCATACTTTCATTTTCACAATGCGGCATTAAATATTTGGTTTGTAAATTTACATCGTACTACACATGCCCTGTGTGTCTTTGGTCCTGATTAGGTTCGCAACATGGACGTCAGTTTAACAGACAGGCTGGTTAGGGTGCCTTAATCAAAAGTGTTTTTCTTTGCTATTTCAACGCGAACGAAATTTGTGTCGTCAAATCGGTTGCGAAACGACCGGCTGATGAGACTGATCTTAAACGTAGCTCGAAATGTGATATCTTATCCAAAAAAGCAAATCTGGGCACATATTAGGCTACATTGCGATGTTGGGCCTAAATCGTCAAGGATAAAAGCTTTCATATCATAGCATAGATTGTCAATGTGATTAAAAATCACAAAAGTTTAACGGGGTACTATTATTAAAGTTCTTACACTCACTAACGCTTTCTTTGTTTGTGTACATGACATAAACCGATTGTAATAATTATACTGTATTCTTGAATTATTATAGCTATGGCTAAACGATTCCCCCATCCAATCCCTCAAGAGCAGCGTGACTCAGGTAGGTGCATTTTGATACTAGATAAGACACCTAAAATATCTACTTTGCGTACAATGTAACCAAAACCCCATTCATAACTACAATCTTTAAGGCCATTAAAAAGTGAAATTCAAATGTTAATTTGAAGCCTGCTTAGCACGGCCGATTGACGGTCTGTTTTATTATGACGTCATTTTAACATTTTTGATCATGATAATTCAATTATCCACGCCAATCAAGCAAGTGCATGTACTGTATGCAGTCCAACATTAACACTATGCACGCGGCTATTAGTTTGACCATATTATACAAAACAGATTTTTTTAAAAGAAACCTTTCCCAACTTTCAAGGTCTATTTCAAGGATTACCGAATAAATACTAGGTATGTTTATACTTATGTAATGCATTTCTCATGGTGATTCCAAAAATGGTACTTCAACTCAATAATTTTGACATATTTTAAACATTTTGGAATGTCGTCTGTAGACGCCTGCTGCTTGAAAGGTGTTAACGTGCATCATGCACAGTGTCGCGAATTTAATCAACAATCACACTCATTTTGTCATCTTTGCTTCTTTCCGATTGAACAACGGCAATAAGGAAGTTCTCATTATTCAAACACTAAATATGAACAATTATTGTGCATAATAATTCATACTTTCATTTTCACAATGCGGCATTAAATATTTGGTTTGTAAATTTACATCGTACTACACATGCCCTGTGTGTCTTTGGTCCTGATTAGGTTCGCAACATGGACGTCAGTTTAACAGACAGGCTGGTTAGGGTGCCTTAATCAAAAAAGTGTTTTTCTTTGCTATTTCAACGCGAACGAAATTTGTGTCGTCAAATCGGTTGCGAAACGACCGGCTGATCTTAAACGTAGCTCGAAATGTGATATCTTATCCAAAAAAGCAAATCTGGGCACATATTAGGCTACATTGCGATGTTGGGCCTAAATCGTCAAGCATAAACGCTTTCATAGCATAGATTGTCAATGTGATTAAAAATCACAAAAGTTTAACGGGGTACTATTATTAAAGTTCTTACACTCACTAACGCTTTCTTTGTTTGTGTACATGACATAAACCGATTGTAATAATTATACTGTATTCTTGAATTATTATAGCTATGGCTAAACGATTCCCCCATCCAATCCCTCAAGAGCAGCGTGACTCAGGTAGGTGCATTTTGATACTAGATAAGACACCTAAAATATCTACTTTGCGTACAATGTAACCAATACCCCATTCATAACTACAATCTTTAAGGCCATTAAAAAGTGAAATTCAAATGTTAATTTGAAGCCTGCTTAGCACGGCCGATTGACGGTCTGTTTTATTATGACGTCATTTTAACATTTTTGATCATGATAATTCAATTATCCACGCCAATCAAGCAAGTGCATGTACTGTATGCAGTTCAATATTAACACTATGCACGCGGCTATTAGTTTTACCAGATACAAAACAGATTTCTTTCCCAACTTTCAAGGTCTATTTCAAGGATTACCGAATAAATACTAGGTATGTTTATACTTATTTAATGCATTTCTCATGGTGATTCCAAAAATGGTACTTCAACTCAATAATTTTGACATATTTTAAACATTTTGGAATGTCGTCTGTAGACGCCTGCTGCTTGAAAGGTGTTAACGTGCATCATGCACAGTGTCGCGAATTTAATCAACAATCACACTCATTTTGTCATCTTTGCTATTTCAAGGATTACCGAATAAATACTAGGTATGTTTGTACTTATTTAATGCATTTCTCATGGTGATTCCAAAAATGGTACTTCAACTCAATAATTTTGACATATTTTAAACATTTTGGAATGTCGTCTGTAGACGCCTGCTGCTTGAAAGGTGTTAACGTGCATCATGCACAGTGTCGCGAATTTAATAAACAATCACACTCATTTTGTCATCTTTGCTTCTCTCCGATTGAATAACGGCAATAAGGAAGTTCTCATTATTCAAACACTAAATATGAACAATTCTTGTGCATAATAATTCATACTTTCATTTTCACAATGCGGCATTAAATATTTGGTTTGTAAATTTACATCGTACTACACATGCCCTGTGTGTCTTTGGTCCTGATTAGGTTCGCAACATGGACGTCAGTTTAACAGACAGGCTGGTTAGGGTGCCTTAATCAAAAAAGTGTTTTTCTTTGCTATTTCAACGCGAACGAAATTTGTGTCGTCAAATCGGTTGCGAAACGACCGGCTGATGAGACTGATCTTAAACGTAGCTCGAAATGTGATATCTTATCCAAAAAAGGAAATCTGGGCACACTATTAGGCTACATTGCGATGTTGGGCCTAAATCGTCAAGCATAAACGCTTTCATAGCATAGATTGTCAATGTGATTAAAAATCACAAAAGTTTAACGGGGTACTATTATTAAAGTTCTTACACTCACTAACGCTTTCTTTGTTTGTGTACATGACATAAACCGATTGTAATAATTCTACTGTATTCTTGAATTATTATAGCTATGGCTAAACGATTCCCCCATCCAATCCCTCAAGAACAACGTGACTCAGGTAGGTGCATTTTGATACTAGATAAGACACCTAAAATATCTACTTTGCGTACAATGTAACCAATAACTACAATCTTTAAGGCCATTAAAAAGTGAAATTCAAATGTTAATTTGAAGCCTGTTTAGCACGGCCGATTGACGGTCTGTTTTATTATGACGTCATTTTAACATTTTTGATCATGATAATTCAATTATCCACGCCAATCAAGCAAGAGCATGTACTGTATGCAGTTCAATATTAACACTATGCACGCGGCTATTAGTTTTACCAGATACAAAACAGATTTCTTTCCCAACTTTCAAGGTCTATTTCAAGGATTACCGAATAAATACTAGGTATGTTTATACTTATTTAATGCATTTCTCATGGTGATTCCAAAAATGGTACTTCAACTCAATAATTTTGACATATTTTAAACATTTTGGAATGTCGTCTGTAGACGCCTGCTGCTTGAAAGGTGTTAACGTGCATCATGCACAGTGTCGCGAATTTAATCAACAATCACACTCATTTTGTCATCCTTGCTATTTCAAGGATTACCGAATAAATACTAGGTATGTTTGTACTTATTTAATGCATTTCTCATGGTGATTCCAAAAATGGTACTTCAACTCAATAATTTTGACATATTTTAAACATTTTGGAATGTCGTCTGTAGACGCCTGCTGCTTGAAAGGTGTTAACGTGCATCATGCACAGTGTCGCGAATTTAATAAACAATCACACTCATTTTGTCATCTTTGCTTCTCTCCGATTGAATAACGGCAATAAGGAAGTTCTCATTATTCAAACACTAAATATGAACAATTCTTGTGCATAATAATTCATACTTTCATTTTCACAATGCGGCATTAAATATTTGGTTTGTAAATTTACATCGTACTACACATGCCCTGTGTGTCTTTGGTCCTGATTAGGTTCGCAACATGGACGTCAGTTTAACAGACAGGCTGGTTAGGGTGCCTTAATCAAAAAAGTGTTTTTCTTTGCTATTTCAACGCGAACGAAATTTGTGTCGTCAAATCGGTTGCGAAACGACCGGCTGATGAGACTGATCTTAAACGTAGCTCGAAATGTGATATCTTATCCAAAAAAGGAAATCTGGGCACACTATTAGGCTACATTGCGATGTTGGGCCTAAATCGTCAAGCATAAACGCTTTCATAGCATAGATTGTCAATGTGATTAAAAATCACAAAAGTTTAACGGGGTACTATTATTAAAGTTCTTACACTCACTAACGCTTTCTTTGTTTGTGTACATGACATAAACCGATTGTAATAATTCTACTGTATTCTTGAATTATTATAGCTATGGCTAAACGATTCCCCCATCCAATCCCTCAAGAGCAACGTGACTCAGGTAGGTGCATTTTGATACTAGATAAGACACCTAAAATATCTACTTTGCGTACAATGTAACCAATAACTACAATCTTTAAGGCCATTAAAAAGTGAAATTCAAATGTTAATTTGAAGCCTGTTTAGCACGGCCGATTGACGGTCTGTTTTATTATGACGTCATTTTAACATTTTTGATCATGATAATTCAATTATCCACGCCAATCAAGCAAGAGCATGTACTGTATGCAGTTCAATATTAACACTATGCACGCGGCTATTAGTTTTACCAGATACAAAACAGATTTCTTTCCCAACTTTCAAGGTCTATTTCAAGGATTACCGAATAAATACTAGGTATATTTGTACTTATTTAATGCATTTCTCATGGTGATTCCAAAAATGGTACTTCAACTCAATAATTTTGACATATTTTAAACATTTTGGAATGTCGTCTGTAGACGCCTGCTGCTTGAAAGGTGTTAACGTGCATCATGCACAGTGTCGCGAATTTAATAAACAATCACACTCATTTTGTCATCTTTGCTTCTCTCCGATTGAATAACGGCAATAAGGAAGTTCTCATTATTCAAACACTAAATATGAACAATTATTGTGCATAATAATTCATACTTTCATTTTCACAATGCGGCATTAAATATTTGGTTTGTAAATTTACATCGTACTACACATGCCCGGTGTGTCTTTGGTCCTGATTAGGTTCGCAACATGGACGTCAGTTTAACAGACAGGCTGGTTAGGGTGCCTTAATCAAAAAGTGTTTTTCTTTGCTATTTCAACGCGAACGAAATTTGTGTCGTCAAATTGGTTGCGAAACGACCGGCTGATGAGACTGATCTTAAACGTAGCTCGAAATGTGATATCTTATCCAAAAAAGCAAATCTGGGCACATATTAGGCTACATTGCGATGTTGGGCCTAAATCGTCAAGGATAAAAGCTTTCATATCATAGCATAGATTGTCAATGTGATTAAAAATCACAAAAGTTTAACGGGGTACTATTATTAAAGTTCTTACACTCACTAACGCTTTCTTTGTTTGTGTACATGACATAAACCGATTGTAATAATTATACTGTATTCTTGAATTATTATAGCTATGGCTAAACGATTCCCCCATCCAATCCCTCAAGAGCAGCGTGACTCAGGTAGGTGCATTTTGATACTAGATAAGACACCTAAAATATCTACTTTGCGTACAATGTAACCAAAACCCCATTCATAACTACAATCTTTAAGGCCATTAAAAAGTGAAATTCAAATGTTAATTTGAAGCCTGCTTAGCACGGCCGATTGACGGTCTGTTTTATTATGACGTCATTTTAACATTTTTGATCATGATAATTCAATTATCCACGCCAATCAAGCAAGTGCATGTACTGTATGCAGTCCAATATTAACAATATGCACGCGGCTATTAGTTTGACCATATTATACAAAACAGATTTTTTTAAAAGAAACCTTTCCCAACTTTCAAGGTCTATTTCAAGGATTACCGAATAAATACTAGGTATGTTTATACTTATTTAATGCATTTCTCATGGTGATTCCAAAAATGGTACTTCAACTCAATAATTTTGACATATTTTAAACATTTTGGAATGTCGTCTGTAGACGCCTGCTGCT
Source organism: Ophiura sarsii (assembly GCA_035610835.1). NCBI lineage: Eukaryota > Metazoa > Echinodermata > Ophiuroidea > Amphilepidida > Ophiuridae > Ophiura > Ophiura sarsii. Next base: position 50,169,930 of record CM069442.1, on the reverse strand, counting down.
TGAAAGGTGTTAACGTGCATCATGCACAGTGTCGCGAATTTAATCAACAATCACACTCATTTTGTCATCTTTGCTTCTCTCCGATTGAACAACGGCAATAAGGAAGTTCTCATTATTCAAACACTAAATATGAACAATTATTGTGCATAATAATTCATACTTTCATTTTCACAATGCGGCATTAAATATTTGGTTTGTAAATTTACATCGTACTACACATGCCCTGTGTGTCTTTGGTCCTGATTAGGTTCGCAACATGGACGTCAGTTTAACAGACAGGCTGGTTAGGGTGCCTTAATCAAAAAAGTGTTTTTCTTTGCTATTTCAACGCGAACGAAATTTGTGTCGTCAAATCGGTTGCGAAACGACCGGCTGATGAGACTGATCTTAAACGTAGCTCGAAATGTGATACTAGTATCTTATCCAAAAAAGCAAATCTGGGCACATATTAGGCTACATTGCGATGTTGGGCCTAAATCGTCAAGCATAAACGCTTTCATAGCATAGATTGTCAATGTGATTAAAAATCACAAAAGTTTAACGGGGAACTATTATTAAAGTTCTTACATTCACTAACGCTTTCTTTGTTTGTGTACATGACATTAACCGATTGTAATAATTATACTGTATTCTTGAATTATTATAGCTATGGCTAAACGATTCCCCCATCCAATCCCTCAAGAGCAGCGTGACTCAGGTAGGTGCATTTTGATACTAGATAAGACACCTAAAATATCTACTTTGCGTACAATGTAACCAATACCCCATTCATAACTACAATCTTTAAGGCCATTAAAAAGTGAAATTCAAATGTTAAGCACGGCCGATTGACGGTCTGTTTTATTATGACGTCATTTTAACATTTTTGATCATGATAATTCAATTATCCACGCCAATCAAGCAAGAGCATGTACTGTATGCAGTTCAATATTAACACTATGCACGCGGCTATTAGTTTTACCAGATACAAAACAGATTTCTTTCCCAACTTTCAAGGTCTATTTCAAGGATTACCGAATAAATACTAGGTATGTTTGTACTTATTTAATGCATTTCTCATGGTGATTCCAAAAATGGTACTTCAACTCAATAATTTTGACATATTTTAAACATTTTGGAATGTCGTCTGTAGACGCCTGCTGCTTGAAAGGTGTTAACGTGCATCATACACAGTGTCGCGAATTTAATCAACAATCACACTCATTTTGTCATCTTTGCTTCTCTCCGATTGAACAACGGCAATAAGGAAGTTCTCATTATTCAAACACTAAATATGAACAATTCTTGTGCATAATAATTCATACTTTCATTTTCACAATGCGGCATTAAGTATTTGGTTTGTAAATTTACATCGTACTACACATGCCCTGTGTGTCTTTGGTCCTGATTAGGTTCGCAACATGGACGTCAGTTTAACAGACAGGCTGGTTAGGGTGCCTGTTTTTTGTTGTTGCTTGTGGTGGTTCTGGCCCAGCCTTAGCCAGTACGCCAAATTCTGAAACGTGGCAGATCTTTTGGATGACCCATACTTGACCCAAAATAACCCACTACAAGGTATGGGGGTCACATGGGAAATAAAGGAAAAAGTTACACAGTCGGGACTGTTGTACACGATCGGTTGGACGTGGACAAAAACATGAATAAATTGGGCCTTAGTTGTGTGGTGCAATGAGGTACTATTGCCTTAGGACCAATGAAAGTGCGTATTTTAATAGCTTCATAGCAGGACAATGAGAAGAGGTATGGCATTGGTTTTAATTGCATTAGAAAGTTCAATTCCTACTGATCTAAGCCTGATGCAAGAATAATGGCATGTATTGTCAAGTTATGTTAATGGGAAGTGTAATGTACAGGGTGTCTCAATTTTGTTTACAACGCACCTTTAGGTGATCGTTGGTTCCTACATAAGTATCCGAATTCAACAAATCAAACGTCAAAGTAAAGTCAAATTAGTTGTCTATGAATGAAAGAAAACCGCGTTTAGTTCGGCTCAGTAGTTACGGAGAAATGTGCGATTACGTAAGAGTAGTCACGAAACACTCCCATCCAAGTTTGACTAATTTACAGATTTTCACTGTTCACTGGCGTGGATGAATATGTACGCATTAACTTTTCAATTAGCCAGCACTGTTGAATACTATTCTTCGTGTTCTAAGACTTGAGTACTGATTAATTAATCATATCACCAATAACAATTAGAAAACAAAAACAATTTATCTCATTGTAAACAGAGAGATAATCATATTCTTTCAATATAAACAAACGGTAGTTTTGTTTTCAATTGCGATATAAATAATTTGACTATCATGCGCCCAATTGCCGATAATAACATGATTTCAGCCGTCATTTTCATTGCCAATGTAAACACAAAAAAGCTTGATAATTTCTATGGGCAATTTTATTAGTCATCTTGAACTTGGTTAATAACGGCAATGTTCAAATTTACTATCATTATGTTTTCAATCGTAATAAAGATATTGAAGTTATCGTGTAAATTGGCGATGGTAAATTCAACTGATATCAAGTTTAAAATATGATGAAAATAACCTTGACAACCTTTATGATCATTTTTATTTAAACATTGTTCTTATTCGGCATATTATTTGGTTTTAAAGAGAAACTAGAACAAGAAAAAATATGTTAATGAATGTTATAATTATTTGAGAGAGAAGTATTGATTGATTTCTTGTCTGTGCTGTCTGAATCACCCAATATGAGCAAACTTGGATGGGAGAGTACGAGTGTTCCCTTACTAATGTTACATACTTGCTCATTTCTCCGAAATCATTTAACCGAATCGATCCGGTTTTTTAAAATTATAGCCATCTTATTTGCCTTTATTTTGTCATTTGAATTGTTCCATTCCGACACTTATTCAGAAAATTACGATCCTCTGAAAGTGCGTTGTAATTTTTTTGAGACACCCTGTATACCGTATTTGCTATACTGTACACACTATTTGCTATAATGTATACACTATTTGATATAACGTATACTATATTTGCTATAATGTATACCCTATTTGCTATAATGTATAACCTATTTGCTGTAATGTATATCCTATTTGCTATAATGTATACCCTATTTGCTATAATATATACCCTATTTGCTATAATGTATACCCTATTTGCTATAATGTATACCCTATTTGCTATAATGTATACCCTATTTGCTATAATATATACCCTATTTGCTATAATATATACCCTATTTGCTATAATGTATACCCTATTTGCTATAATTTATACCATATTTGCTATAATGTATACCCAATTTGCTATAGTGTATACCCAATTTGCTATGATGTATATCCTATTTGTTTAGGAAACATGAATCTTGGATGATTTAACCTTCTCTGGTGCAGAAGCAATCAAAATGTTACTAATCTTTCATAAAGTCAAAATCAACTATATTACTATAAGATGATCAGATAAAAGTTAACACCTCTTTTTACCGTGTTTACAATTACGTAATTCGTGTTTACGATACACTTTACTTTGTCATCAATGAGGAGACAACTCATCAGATAGTAGAACCAACAAGTACCTACATGTTGCAGAACCACCGAAGTACTCAGTCTTAAGTTCACTACAAAAGACAAATATGATGGATACAAATATGAAGGATATAAGGAATTGTAATAAAAATAAGAATCAATAAGTCGAGTGGTATACGGTAATAAAATGCTCGAATGCAAGTCAAATAAATATAATTCAATAAAATGAATATGAGCGCACCTTATTTGGTAGTATAAGATAATATGACTATAGTCATGATGTGATTGTTAAAGGCAAAGTAAAAAGTTTGTTTTCTGTAGGTGGCCTGAAAATCTGAATGCGAAATGCATGTTTTTTTTCAAATGTGATATTTATTATAAAATCTGCTTAACAATAACTACGAGTGTCATTCAATAAATTATACCTCCTACCTTATTACTTTGCTATTATATAAACCAGCCTAGTGAAATATTAATGTAGTTTTGAATATCGGCTACAAATTCACAGAGCGTGTTTCTGCTGGGGGCACTGCAAAAAGTAAACGCTAATAAACGCTAAGTTTCAATCGGTCAGTTTTTAATCCCCCTGTTTCTACTCGCGAAAAGTTACCGCTAAGTTTATCGATCCTATTCGATGGGCCACGATATTTGACCTTTTGTAATACCAAACAATGCCACCGCACCTGAAAAAGATACTGTAATTCCAAACAATACCACCGCGCCTGAAAAAAGATACTGTAAGAAAAATAATATGTATAACCCAGCGTGCCAAGAATCGCCTTTCTGTTTCTATTGGGTTTATTGCCGATTATTGCCGGTTCCAAACCTGGTTTGTGAAGGTTTTTGGGATTACCAAAAATACCGATTATTGCCGGGTTCTGCCTGTTTCTACTGGGCAAACTTAGCGTTTATTAGCGGTTTCTTCCCCAGCAGAAACACGCTCATACACTCTCAGAACAGATATTAAATAACCATGGGTTAAAAGAATGTTGGTTAAAAAGTATACAACATTGGTTAAAAATGAAGCGTTGGTTAAAAATTACTTTTAATACTGCGTTGGTTAAAGAGTAAAAATATGATTAATTTTTAGTTTATTCAACGTTGGTTAAGGCATCATAATTTTAACCAACAATAGGTCATAACAGGTCATAACAAGATTCCAGCCAAAGAATTTCATTGGCGAGGAAAATATTTTGCGCATATTATTTAGACCACGTCAGAATTTGTATATGAAATAAATCGTGTTATTTTCCGCCCCTGGTATTTACATTGGCGCTCTTCAATTGGCATCATGTTGCCAACTAATATTGGACCAATATTGGACCAATATTGGTTGCAAGCTGACGTACGGATCGAGTAGTCTTTAAAAGTACCGTGTATTTAAGTCAATCGGTCGATATTGGTTTTTATGTTGGCAACCAATATTGTTCCAATAATGGGCACATTATACCAAGGGCGGAAAATAACACGATTGATTTCATATACAAATTCTGACGTGGTCTAAAAATTGCGGCCGCTGTTTCAAGTTATCGCTTCCCGGCCTCGTAGCTAGGATCTTGTGCCTAAGATCATGTGTAGTGTGTGTGACATTGTCATACTTGAAAAGCCCGCATACTGTTGGGTCTGCACGTGGAAGGTGTTTAGCAGACAGCCGACCATTGCACTACCGGTTGGTGACGAAAGCTACCTGCCATGTTAAGCTTAAGCTTCATGGGTTCATCAGGTAGTCTAGTCATGTCTGCAAACCACCTTCGCTGTGCCATTTTTTAGTCCCCGCGTACATGGCAAGTCGGGGTAGACTGGATTGCCCTTTGCGTTGGCCAGCCTACGGCCCAATGATTTGTTATACGGGGCCATAAAGGGCAGACCGGTTGTGCCTGTCCTCTAACAAAACAAAAGAAGAAGAAAAAAAAGGATCTTGTGCCTTGTCCTGTCCCTTGTTGGTTCTGGCCACGGGTTGGCGCCAATATTGAAAGCCAATATCGGGCCAATGAAACATCAATATTTTAATGTTGTATGAGTTTAGCAAACAAAATAAAAGTTTAACCAACATTTTTTAACCAACTACTGTTGGTTAAAACATATTAACCAACAAATGATTAAAAATTGTAACCAACCACAGGTTAAAGTTTAACCAACCACTGTTGGTCAAAACATATTAACCAACAACTGATTAAAATTTGTAACCAACCACAGGTTAAAGTTTAACCAACAGCTGTTGGTTACAGTTTTAACCATCACCTGGTAACCTCCCGTTGGTTAAAATTTTAACCAACATGGTTAAAGATTTTAACCTTTGTTCTGAGAGTGTAGGGTGTTTCTGCTGGGGAAGAAACCGCTAATAAACGCTAAGTTTGCCCAGCAGAAACAGGCAGAACCCGGCAATAATCGGCAATAATAGGCAATAATCTTTTTGCAGTGTCCCAGCAGAAACACGCTCATAGTAAATTAGTTTGAGCACGGGTTGTACTTTTCTTGAGATGCAGTAAAACCCGAATGGACATTTAGTGTGACGGAAACGGATGAAAAGCAGAAAATTATTTAGATATCTCTTTAACATACAAATAAAAGGTGACATATTTGCTAGAATAAATATGCCCTCTGATTAGCCACAACCAGACCAGGACAAACCACTGAAAAAGTTATATTTGATTTTCGTAAGAATTTAAAATTCTTCAATATACAGGACTAAATGTAGGGAGATGACTTTTTACTATTGACTATCTTAATGGCTCTTTTCTGAAGGTTACACGTAAAAAACCCTCATGAAGTGACTATCACGTTAAAGATTTAACATTCGAGGCATCATTATGGCATGACATGTAACAGCGAATTTCAAATGTCATGAGGCTGACATTCATAACCCGGTACTGCTATAAGGGAAGAGGTAGAAGTTATTCAACGACCCTCGTGTATATGTGTTGTGTATAAATAATAAACAATTAATTGACCACTAAAAACACCAAAACCAAAACAACAAATGCGATCGGTCTACAAGATAGGACACACTTTTTGTTATGCCTAACGATTTCAAGTTTATTAAATGCATGTATTCTACAGTGACGGACGACAGCTAAGAATCTTCTCAATATTCTGGCATGAAATATCGCTTGGCATCATTTGTTAGTGGCGGTCGACAGGGAAAATGCTATCGTTTAAAATGTGTAATTTTGTCATATGTTGAAAAACCCCCACACAAACAAGCAATAATAGAGAACATAGTTTGCCATGAGATGGTTTATACAACCTTTCTCAAATAATATTATAATATTATAAAGCTGCCCCTCGTGCCAGAATATCGATACGCAAGCATTTAATTCGTCGCTGTTCTGACATACCGGCACATCACAACAGAATTAAGTAAAGTGATGTGCCGGTATGTCAGAACAGCGACGAATTATAACAGTGAATTATCCAAAAGAAATTATCAATAATTACGCATTGGTGTCTAAATTAATGAAAAAAATAAACCAGACTGTTCGAGTATTATCAAAATGTGTGCTGTTGATATGTTGTGTGGTTATTGTATTGTTGTGTTCTTCGGTACACTATTATCAAAAGAGTGAAACTCACTTATGTTATCTATATCCATTCTTTATTCAAGTATTTATTGCGGAGAGATATTGTCGAGCCCAGATCCAGTATCACAATAACCACTTCATACACATATGCAAATAATAGCCTGGACATAAAATGGGCGCCCGTGACCTCCACGAGCTGTATTGTCTGAGCATACTATGGCCAACCATGGCATACCTTGGACAAACCTTAACCGTGGTAGGTCACGTGTTGATTAGGGCGGTGACGTTCAGTTTTTGTTATTGAGAAACATAGGGTACGATCACATTATGTACGATGACATTTAGTACGATGCCATTTTTCTTTGGCCGTATGCTCAAATTGGCCGTGGGTTTCGGAGGTTCCCGTCAATTGTTAAATGTTTCAAAGAGGGTTTGCACGTTGTATCGGGGATATATTCGACTGGAATAACAGTGTCTGAGAGTTGGCTATATCATTTTGATGTATTCAGTTTCAACAAGTCCCGCCAATAGACACACTACTATGAGCGTGTTTCTACTGGGGCACTGGAAAGCTAACGCTAAGTTAACTTAACGGTAATTACCACTAATCCCTCCCGTTTTTACTCGCGAATAGTTACCGCTAAGTTTATAAGCGTCCTAATCGATGGGCCACGACATTTGACCTTTTGTTTTTTCCAAAAATGCCACCCCACTTGAAAAACACTGCCGTCGGGTCACAAGAACGACTATCTGTGCAAGAACTTAGCGTTAAGATTTAACGGTACGCTGTTTCTACTGGACAAGGTATCGTTAATTACCGCTAACAAACCTGGTTTGTGCAGGTGTTTGCCGTTGGAAAACTTAGCGTTAATTAGCATTATCTGACTGTTTCTACTGGCAACCTAACGGTAATTAACGCTAACTTGCCCAGTAGAAACACGCTCTAGGATAAGGTTCTCTAATAGGATTTAAATAACAATAAATGTTCAAGATCGGCAATGTGATTGGAGCTTTAATCATGGATCATTGTTAATCCTTTTTGTATCTACTATTTCCATGTGTAAACATAACCTCTATGGGCTAATGGGTAATCCTTCGCTGCGATAGCGAAAAAGGATGAACCGCGACAACGATTTCCGTAAAAAAATGGTAATTCTAATAAAGAATAACATTATCAAGTGTGATACATCGATAGAAACATATGTTATCATTCGTCATGGTCGTTAAATTTACTTTCATAGATGTATTATGATGTATGCCCTAAAGCGTTCTACGGGTCCGACCGACCCATTTTATTAGAAATCGGTGAATTTCTTTTTCACGTGCAAATTGTCAAAATACAACAAGATTTTTACAGATTTGGTTGAATTTTCGGTCATTTTCAAGAAGGAAAAACAAAACAAAAGAAAACCTCGACCGACCAACCTATCCTGAGAGGTTTGTTTGTTTGTTTATGTTTGTTTGTTTGTTTGTTTACACGGTCGGTCCATACAGACACACGCTTGGGTCCACTCAAGCAAATTGCTCGGGCCAGGCTTAAAAAGCCTATATAAGCATGCTGGTTGTTGATTTATTTCGTCGCCTATATAACCTTATTGAATACAAGGATAAAAGTCCTTATAAGGGATAAGTGCTCAGCTAATTTGACGGGACCAGTAATCTTTTTAGCAACTATAAAACATAAAGCTTCACGCTGTGCCAATGATTGGGAAATACGAAATTTATGGTAAAACTATTCACGAGATATCATAATGTACCAATCAATGGTTTTACTTTTACTCCAAATACGGCAAGAGATGGGCAACGTGATTAATAAAGCCTCTTTTTAAATTAAAATACGTAATATATTTGTTATTCTTTATTCGGATGTCAATCGATGAAGAAGTATATAGTTCTGATGGGAGAAAGACAGGCTGAGTTTAGCATGATATGTTATCATATAACTTGTCATAGAGTATATATAGCTTTGCCGTCTTATCAATTATATCGTATGGATCACGCTTTTCTCACTTCTTGTTAATTCCGTACAGTGATATTAAGGCGGAGGAAAAATAAGTTCAAGAAATAAAATACCAGTAAGTATATCATGGAATCGCGATCGACAGTTTTGCTTTGAATAATCTAACTAATGTACGGAATTAATATCGCATCCCACCAATGAACAAAGTAATGATATTTAGTAGAGTCATTATCTTGGATTCCGTTACCAATTTCTTGATACCTTAGTTTCTTAGTTTCTCATTTTCTCTTAAAATGGTTCTAGTTGACAAATTCACTAGAAACTAAGGTATCAAGAAATTGGTCACGGAATCCAAGATAATGACTCTACTAATTGCCTTTATAGGACAACATCAATGATGCAGAAACGATGAAGGTCTTTAGAGAATTCTGTCATATTATAATATAAATACGTCATTGACTTTAACTTAATTAAACTTACCTTTAAGGAAAACTTGTGAAACCTTTACCCACAGTGTATGACAACAATGGCTTGTTCTACACTACTGTTCAAGGTTAATGGTACTCTTAAACAAAATCGCAACACCAGGAAGTTACTTTGGAAGAACAATTCATTGGAAGTAACTTGTGTCGAAAAGGCTTAATAGACTTCATACGTCATTCAGAAAATCATGTTGTTATTTTGGTACATTATAGGATCAGAAGAGTGCAGCGCATCAATATGACAATATTCAAAAGAACATAAATCAAAGACGTGACTGACGTCAATCTACTTCCAATAGGCTGCCACATCAAAAGAGGCTTTACTTAGAATGTAACAATTAGAATATGTGCCCTTGGTAGTAAAGTGGACCTTATTAGTAGTGACTTGTTGCTACCTAACTATGTGACCTATTGACCTAGAATCTCATCCACTCACATGCTTATTACTCATCATCTAGGGAAATGTACTTTTGGTAAACATCTTATGATATGAATGAAATGATTCAAAATACATAATGTAATTGTTAATAAAAACAATGTCACGATTAATTAATTAATTCTCTTTCATGTCCATATCACACATACATTTTGCTTCATCACAACTGATTATAGCTGGGACACATTAAAACACATGATGTGACCTTCTATTCAAAATCAAGGTCAAAGGTCAATCAATCAATTTTCTGTAATTTTAACAACTTCAAAGAACATTTTGGTACTTCACTCCCTGTGTCACCTAGACTGGGACCGAAAAACCCTGTGCTACCCAACTATTAGTGTGAAAGTCTTGTCTAAGCCGTAGACCATGATATTTTAATCGACATTTTGTTGTACTAAGAGGGCTGATTTTTCTGAATCCTTACAAGTGTAAGTTCATACATGTAATGCAATTGTTAACATATATAAATCCCAGTTTTTATCAAAATAGAGGACGCAGCCTCCAACACATTACTGCGTGTGTTAATCTGTCGCTGAAATTACAATTGAGCTCAAATCACCCAGTTTAGATGTCAGAACATCAACTACACATTTCAAATACCACATATAGGGGAGGATGGGGCGACTGGTCCGTTTAAGCATATTTCATGATATAAAAGCTTAAAGCACGTGTAAATATTTATGGAATTGCTATAAAAATATCACCCATGTAACTGTTTACATATAACATATAATCAATGTTAAAAAATATCCAAACAAAAGGCCAATTACCATTAAGTAAAAACTTTACTTGGCACGGACCAGTTACCCCATCATTGGGGGAACTGGTCCTATATGTACCAACGGTTAGAATACACAGAAATCATTGATTGACAACACGGTAACTAGGCAGTATTTTCTTTACAAATTTCCATATTATTTAACGTGTAAAAAGGATACAGGTCTCATGAAACCAATGTTTTATACAGTTTTCGTGGTAAACGTGTAAAAAGCAGTAATGCTAATGGTGTACAAAGCAAGCGCAATTTTCGACTGCACGTTTATTAGATAAAACGGTATGAACCTAGTTAAATGGTTACATGGTTGTGATATTCAGACGCCCCATACATTTGTCTATATATACCCCTTTCTTTAATGATTTTATTTACTTCATATAATCATCATTTAGTACTTTTAAAATAAACCATCTTGATATTTAGCCAGCCAGCTAACCAAGTTAGTCAATATGACAATGATGACCCAACGGTTAATATACACAAAAAGCAGTGGATAAAATACATAAATCATGATATTTCGTCATAGCAAATACCTTTACAGACACCATTTAAAATATATACAATAAAGATGTAATTCATAATACCGAGGTTTTAAACCATTCTCATAAAGCAATTTCATGTCATATTGTAATCCTTCAATATCAGAAATAGTGGTATTAGACCAAAAATGCCCCAAAATGTCTAAGAACTAGAAAGAATGTGAATTATTTCATATTCTATTCACATTTCAATACCGAGTCATGTTTTATAGACACTAACAACTAATTTTCAAAATGAATGTTACAATTTTGATTAAGTTTTTGCAGGCGGACCAGTTGCCCCATACCCCTTCGGACCACTTGCCCCAACAAATGACGTAGCACTTTGTCGAGATGAAACATTATTCAAACACGCCTGTGACGTAATAAATTGTATGTCAAAATGTTTTAAAACATACCTCCATTTGTCAAAACAATCAATAACTGCAATACATTTGCATTTTTTTGTTTTTAGCCATTACACAGATTTCTGTAGCCAGCGAGTATCTTTTAATTCGCAAATATTACGGCTTTCGGGTCCTACAAGTAGACGAGTGTCTTTAGATAAAATAAGAAATGGTGTACTTTGTTATTTGCAAATTCATAAACTATTTATAACTCTACCAAATGAATACCCGTCATAATGATTTAAGTTGAAGCATTCTTTAAATGATAATATTGATCCAATTATCACCACCAATGTCCCAAGTTAGCAATATGCGCCATTTTACGGTCATTTCAACCACAACCTATGGTTTAATCATATTTCGGAAAATCCCTAAGCACACTACAATATAGCACCCATCAAATGCAATATGCACATAGAATCTTAAGACGACTGTACTGCATGTATATATTTACTGTTGCATATCTGTCAATCATATAAAGTACATTAAACATGATCTAAACCCATCTTCATATATCGCCCATATTATCTGTGAATTATCAATCAGTCACTCAAGGAGTTGGCTTCAAAGATCTGGAGAAAAATCACATGTGTAAATACCCTAAAGTTCCAAATGTTTTGGATTGTAGAAGGTAAGGATATATGTCAAGTATCAACAAAAGTCGTACTGTTCAAAAGAAAGCAGTATGCCCATACAATTACAAAATCCTTCATTTCGGACCACTTGCCCCATATTCCCCTAAACACAATTTTATATCATGAACCGTAAACAATCACCAATTTCTTCAATCTTCTCCGCCAAACTACTATCGTACTCAACTTTGATTGAAAGCGAGGTTCAAGACTAATTAGTGGTGTGCTCCCTGAATGTTTCCGTCTCATTTTCCCAATCTAAAACTGTGTTTAGTATCGGATTATGTTACTTCGAGTAACATTTTGAAAGCTTGTGTTTCGCACACATCAGGTTACACATAATGTGATTTTTTTAATTAGTACGGTAATAATATACAGATGTCAGGGGCTACATAGCACTGATAAACACCTGTTACATATCAATCACATTGAGATCTTTTGTTGGGAATGTCTTTATCATTATATGTGTGTGTACATCACGTACAGGGAATTCCGACAATGTTCGATAGATATGTATCGAATACGTGCGTGAGCAATCGATTAGGTTTATAAAGTATAAGATGTCAGTCAGTTGGTTAATTTTAAGTCACGGTGGACGAATAATTATTTTACATGTCAATGATTTCTTAAACGTATATAACATTCAAGGTAATTATTCTGTTGTTGCATTGGGATAGGTATGAGAGCATATCAATTGATTTAAATACTCACTAAAAACCTTTTAGTAAAATCAAAATGTTAGTTTACATGAATGAAACTATACATATTCTTTTCTTTAAACATAAGCAGCATGAAAAAAATAAAAAGAGTTACAATACAATGAATCATTGTCAGCTGATATAGTTATTAAAGGGGCATTGAGAGATGTATCGATATACTAAATGAACAAATAACGTAAAGATAATCATCAACATAGCCCAAATCCAAAATGTCATACAATTCCGACATCACCTTCATGCCAAAAATAAGCAAATAACGGCACTTCCGGTTTGAGATTTGCCGCGAAAGTTCGTGAGTAAAACGATGCATAACTTCCGAATTCAGCACCTGAGTTTCGATATGATCATATCGAAACTAAGAAAATCATGAAATGTTATATGATAAACGGCGAATGTTGGTAAACTGTTTCAGATGGTAGATAGTATATGCCTAAGTATTACTTTGATGCAAAAAAACCTGATTTCCAGGATAATTGAGGGCGCACTCCCATATATACTCAATGCCCCTTTAAGATACACTTTAACATGTTAAAACATCAGACATCAGCAAACACCTCTAAAAATCGTCTTGATATTGACGTCGACGTTTGGACTTATTGAAAAAAGCACACACACACGAAAATACAGATAATATACCCGTTGTACAATTGTACAAAACATATATGGCCCGTATTCTCGTACGTAGTTAAACACGTTTTTAAGCTAAACACGCGTCTAACTTTAACTTTGGACACAGCGTTTAACTAAACGTGATTCTCGTACATTTGTTTTACTAACACACGCGTCTAACTCGCCGAAATGTGTCTAACTTTAAACATGGGTACGAGGGTAGTTTAACTCGCGTTTAACTAAACTTCTGCATCAAGTGCATTTTCTTATCATGATACCATGGTTTAAAAGGAATAAAGATTTTTAAATGGTGGACCTTAATATAAAAGACAATTATTTAGTTAATAAAATAATTTGTAAATACTAATTGGATTATGTATTACTATTAACAATAACGGGCTTATTATATATAGTGGCGCAATATAATTCCAAGAAATAGAAATAAGTAATAGTAAAATGTATATAATATTTAGGCATTAATGTACATACTTCATTTTTTTAAATGAAATAAAGTAAGACATGCCAAAAATGGGACTCGAACCCGTGTTCGCCGATTAAAATCAATAGGATACACGCCACAGCGGTTGCAGTTGTAAGAGACGTTTTATCGCCGTATACATTAATAAATTGATCGATTTGTTTATTTCATCATTAAAAGTGTGCTTTTCATGCGATATTTCCATGTGCCCCTCGCATAAATGTTGTTTGTTATGTTGCAATAGTCCTTATTTTGAAAAAATAATGTTTAAAAACTGAACACCCACCGATCGGCAACCGCTGAGACCCGACGGATAGGCCACACCTGGTATAGTATCGCTAAAATACACGTGCATTTGATGTATTTGTTATTTAACTACGGTGTCTTATCTGGGCCACCATGTATCATAAACCTGCACGAAATTACCCAACGAGTTTCCTGGGGACGATATTTGCGTAATTTAAAATCGTGTTTTGTTAAACACGTTGTTTAAAAGATAAACTCGCGTTTAAACAAGACACGCGTTTAGTTAGACACGGTTTTAAGCTAAAACCGCGTTTAGTACGAGAATACGGCCCTATGTTTTCGTAGTAGCCAGATTAAAGGCATATTATGTGATCTTTTTGAAGTAGCGCCCTCTATCATTGATTTAGGGTTAGGGCATACATATTTTGATACCTGAAGTATAAATGGTAACATATATGTGAAATTCTATTCCTTATTATAAATACATCGTTTTAAAGGTATATTATGTGATCTTTTCCAGGGGACGCCCTCAATCCTCGAAAAAAAATTGTAAGCAGATTTTCTTGCAGATTTGCATTTTTGATCATAAATCATAAAGATCTTCTAAGTTACAGATCGATACGATTCCTAATTACTTCAAAATCATGGTTTGAAAATAGATTGTACCGAGCGGTACAATCTATTTTTCAAAATTTTACTCTAAATTCACTCTAAAACCATGATGTTGAGGTTATTAGGAATCGTATCGCTCTGTAACTTGGAATATATTGCAGATTGCAGAGGGAAGAGTGTATCTTACACCCTTCAATTATCTGACTAAAACTTCTAATGCCAAAACCCTTGATTTAGTATATCGGTTTCTAAACATACGATGACATCTCTTAGTTCGGTGACCATGAAAGACAGACTACGTGTAACAAAAACAATTATACGATTGCATTTATGTATACAAGAATATAATAAACGCTACAGTGACAGTTTCTCCTAGTGCAAAATAAAATCATGTTATAGGCTACCAAAAGCAATTTAATTATGGTTTATAACTGCTTTAAAAAAAAAAAGCTATGCCGATTTAAACAAAGAGGTCATAATATCCACCACTGATTCCTGAATAGAGGTCAGCTCGTACGTTCGGTGTGATCCATTCAGTCCATATTTCTAATATAGTTTTTACAACTGTATATTTATTTTGTTGCAGTCTGTATAAGAGAGAATCAGATTTAGTATTTGGTTTGCCATCCTACATAATTATAGTGACAAATCCAACCAATATAGCGATTACTTATTACAACCAAAGGAAGTTAGTGTGTTCCATATAGACTTCCCAGACCTTACCTGATACATCGAAATCAGTTACATGTATCGTCAATATGTTATAGTCCAAGCTTTCTTAAAGGGACATTAAGTGGTGTTGAAAATAAGAATTTACTTAAGAATTCAAGATGAACATTAAAAATTGCTACTAACAAAAACATTTTCTACTAACTACGTAAAATGCTCGTCGCGACTGTACGAGCATTTTTGAATCGACGTTTTCTTGTACAAAGAGGGCTGATTTTTCTTAATCCTTATAGGTGTAAGTTCATATATGTAATTCAATTATAAAAATATACTAATCCCAGTTTTTATCATAATTGAGGGCGCAGTCTCCAACACATCTCTTAGTGCCCCTTTAATATCAAGAGATGGGGGTAATAATACTGAGTGTCAAAGTACGACGCCATTTTGACATTGGTGTGGAATAGTAAACAACGTTTGATTATTTCTTTGTTATTCCTTCAATTCGTCCGCACCATAATACATAAAAACACATAAAAGCATACCAACAACTCCCTTTAGTGAAACACAATGACGCGTGAACGGTTTTTACTCTATGTAAAATTAAATTCAAACAGTTTCGTGCTCAAAGAGTCATAGAAGATATTTCAACATTTGGGTACTCAGGATTGAAGACAATGCATTAATATATTCAAACGATGGTTAACCAATTGAGTTACGGTAGGGAAACTGAAGTGAAATGTTTGTAAGATGGTCAATATTGTCGATGAGTGATTTGTAAACTATAATTAGAAAACCTGTATAATGTAAGAGTATCTTGCGTTCATAATCTTATTCCAAAACAGTGGAGAGAATTAAATTATGTTTAAATACAAACAACGTGGGATTGGGAATATACTGACTTACAAGGTTATGAAGTGATATGAATTAGAAAACTGCACATCAACATTAATCCGAAACATTCTAGTCTCAAAATGATCAGTAAAACCAATTTGTGAAATATTTTGGAAATTAAATTAAATGATCACTCGTGTAAATGGATCAAGATTTGGAAGAAATGTCAACGGTCATAAATGAAGCGAGGCTCATAACTTTGAATTGTATGTAATATTTATCCAACGAACATATTGTTGACAAACATTGGTAAGGCAAGAAGCTCTAAAATGTAGCAAATGTGATGCTGAAGATTATTTTGAACACTTAAGGGCCGTATTCTCGTACGTAGTTAAACACGGTTTTAAGCTAAACACGCGTCTAACTTTGACTTTAGACACAGCGTTTAACTAAACGCAATTCTCGTACATTTGTTTTACTTAAACACGCGTCTAACTCGCCGAAATGTGTCTAACTTTAAACATGGGTACGGGGGTAGTTTAATGCGTGTTTAACTAAACTCGCGCACCAACTGTATGCCTTGAATGATCACTCAACCGTCCTCGGTGCAAGCTGACGTACGGATCGAGTAGTCTTTAAAAGTACCGTGTATTTAAGTCAATCGGTCGATATCTATTGTAACCCATTAGGGCCACAATGAATTAAATACCTGTATACAATCAACGCAGAACCACTCTGGGAACGAGATTTGCAGAGTTTAAAATCGTGTTTTGTTAAATACGTCGTTTAAAGGATAAACTCACGTTTAAGTTAGACACGCGTTTATTTAAACACGGTTTTAAGCTAAAACCGTGTTTAGTACGAGAATACGGCCCTTAGTCTTCTTTTACTGCAAAAATATCAGACCAGTATGGAACGAGGTAAGTTCAATCATTTGTGTAAAACAGATAAGAAAACGATTTTGTCATTCCATGGTCAGTCAGAGACTGTCTATTTTTATATCATGAAGGAAATAAAATAAGCCTATAATTAAGGAAAATTATGTGTCAGTAAATTCAAATATGGTATATTATAGCATTACTGCATCAAAAGTAAAATTTAAGAAACATTGTGTAAATTGATAACATTGATGAAATACACGAACAGTATTACTAGTAACCATGATTATGTGAACAATATGCTATGTGATTGATGAATGGCGCTGTAGTAGCGCAAAGCTTATCTAAATCGGTCACAAAAAGCAAGTTTAAAATAAAATAAAGTTTTTAAGACAACATGCCTTTGTCAACATATTACAAATATTGTAACTAAGGGTAAAAAACTGCACGTGAAATATGTTAAAACATCATGTATATTAATGAAGGAATTACTTAGTAGTGCACCCCCAAGGGGAGACGTCAAAACTCGACCGCCAGTTGACCGCCGGTTACGGGCGGTTCCGCCCGGTTCTTTCAGGTCAAATGTTTTACTGGTATATAAATATTCGCGCATGCAACACCGAACAACCGCCGGTTGACTTAATGCTGTAATCTGACAATTTACACTATCAATCTGTTACTTTGCGGTCATAATAGCTCTCTCTATAATCGTTCCATAAAAAAAAACATTTTAAAAAGTTAATTGAGCTATAAACAGATTGAAAAAGCCAACCCCAGCGGAAATCAATAGCTGTATTGTACTGGTTGTCAACTGAGACTTTTAAGTCTTAAAAGAGCCCATTACTTCAAGATGTTATTGCTCACGCGTGTGACGAGGCACTATCAACCGGTCGTGTTCACCAGAGTGTTACTATTTGACCTCATTATGTGTGTATATTATAACAGACGACACGTTTTGTGAGAACCGGGCGGAACCGGCCGTAACCGGCGGTTGCCGGGCGGTCGAGTTTTGACGTGATCCCTAACTCTAACTGATGGTCAGTAATGGTCCAAAACGAACCGCGAAATTTCAAACCGCGCACTTTGAGGAAACTAAAACCGAGTTAAACTCCCGCGGAATATGATCTTTGATTTGATTTGATTTGATTTTATTCAGCATATTATCACATTATACAAAAATAGGATTGCACGGAATACAAATATAAAAAAACTCTATTAGAACTACAAATATACATTCATTTATACATCAAAACATTTAAATGAGTGCTATCAAGAGTGCTATCGAGGCCAAATCTTTTATTGCGATCTTAAAAGAAAAGTCTTGAAATATTCCTAACAATAGGATACGGTATTGGCAGTTTGCAATTGCATTAATATCGAAAGTGAAATGTTGTAAAAGTAGTGTTTACATTGAAATGACAGACAGCTGTCGTACACAATGAAATTACAAAATTGTCACATATTCATAAAAATTATTTCCTAAATCGATTTTACGACGTAACAGTTTGAGAAGAAGTGTTCTAGCACGCGACCGGTGTTCACAGATGCGTTCTAGAACACAATTATGTTCCCAAACTGTTTACTACAAAAAACTTAGAACGCGTTCAATTTAGAACGCGTTCAATTTAACGCTGATTAAATCCGGTAATGATATTATAGTGTTTGATTTCTTTCTCTCAAATGTTTGTTGACAAAACTGAAAATATGTGTAAATATTTCCGATATAAAAGTTTAAAATCATAGAACACCTTTTGTTGTTAATAACCAAAACACCTTTTCAGGCGTCCAGAAATTTAGAGTGATAAGTTATTTTTTTTGGGGACTGCATATTCTTGCCTCTGATTTGGTATGATGACCTCATATTACGACCTCATCATCCAAAATATTACTTATCGACACTATGAGTTATTGGTTGAAAATGAAGTTTTGGCGCCCTTTATATTTTGTAATTTAACCGGGTGTTGTTCGAATTATTTAATTAACTGTTAAGAATTGCATGAACACGTGTCAGATTTCGTTAAATGAGATATGGCCCTTCACAATTGATTTTGACTTTCCTGTTGGCGACCGCGTCTAAAATTGAGAATTACAAATATTTAACTATTTCATTTTTATTTAGGATTTTCGCCTTTAAAATGACTGTCATTAAATTTTATTAGCTACTTTCTAGCTATGATGATGTACAAACATAGAACATGATTGCATCATATCTTGGGTATCAAATTAATCATACTTGGACAATAATTAAATGCAGAGTCCTCGAAAAAGGTGTTAACATTGGTTGCGACCACAAAATAATTAGTTTCGAAATAAAGAAATAAAAGACAATTAATAATTATTAATTAAAAGTCACCTCGGCCCCTTTTATAAACCTGCAACATGAAACTCAAAATCGAGTGAAGGGCCTAATGGGAAAGTATATTTGATCATGGGTTTTGTTTTAATTAAAACTTACTATTTGAACACGTAGTAGATTCCGCGTCTAGACCTTTATCGAGACTGACGTACGGTGACGGTGACTGGTGGTGGTGGTGGTGGGGGGACGTGAAACTAGATGAAGGAGGCTTCGAAATTGGCCGAAATCTCGTATTGGTTTAGCACGCAATCGCGAATTTCACTCAAACAATTCCAAATACCACTTACCTTATCACCTCACTTATTTTATACAAATCAGACCATGGGATTTTAGTTGTATGATCTGTCATCACTTTTTAATATGTTATGATGAATGAGGCCGCAACACTAGTTGTCAAATTTCACAGGCTTACCCCCCGGGACTTATACATATGTTGTACTTTAAATTATATAAACACGCGCGACACTGGTACAAAATTATGTACCAGTATCGTTCAATACTGGGACAAATTACAGTGGTAGTAATTTCATTTGACAGTAGATGCCACTGTGCAACAGAGCATAAATTACCAAATTTTGAATTATAAATATAGCGCCTCCTGAGTGTTGTACAACCATGAACATTTTAAGTATGTGTATCATATATAATATATATGATACACATACTTAAAATTTTATGTATAATCTAAACAGCTTTGTTTTAAAGTACTATTGTGTGTCCTTATATGATTATCAGCATTGTTACACTTCTTATTACACCTGATTTCGGATTGGCCACCCATACATGCTAATCCAACCAGCTACTGGCTACTTGCTTTCATGGCCTTGACTATTTAAACTTTTTAAAATTATTATTTAGACTTAGTGCAGGCCTTTATCACGGTACCTGTTTGTACAGGCTTGCATATCAGCACACGGTCACCTAAAGTATCACACACCATTATGCTTAAAACCCTTGACATGACAGCACACTGATTAATGGCATTTCAAGTATCTTGTAGCGTGAATTTCAAAGCACTGGTCCCTTAGCGTGGGTATGTCCTTGAATATTCCTTCCATTGTTTGCGTGCATGGCTGGACAACTATTAATAGACCTTTGCCAAGTCTGTGCACAGTTGTGTGAAATACATTGTTATTGTAAGAAAATGTTGCAAAATTAATGTATCTAAAGTTTTGATTAATATTAGAGAAAAATAAAAATAAAATAAAATGTGGTTTGACAATTAATATTAAACATAATTTAAGGATTAATTTGAAACCTTACATAACTTAATTGGGCATACAAAAAATGGTTCAAATTATTCCAAAAAACACCAATTGTAGTTTTTAAAAATATACCAAATGTTTGGAGGAAAATATTTTAAATACTAAAGGGATATTTATCTGCCCAGACCATTGTTTTAAACACATCTTTACCTTTAATTGGATACCTTGCAAGTCTGGTTTGGATACGCAGTACTACTTAATAATTTCATCGAATTTGGTCATTAATTAAGCTTAATTAAGACAGATTTGGGTTTTTTCTTTAAAGTAAAGATAAATGTGAACTTTTTCTCAGGCAGAATTGTTGACAATGATCGGAACTTCATTTCCGGTACATTTGGTGTTAATAGCATGTATAGCTTTTGCTGGAAATTATAAAAGCAAAATGTTAACGTATTTCTTTATAATATGCTAATTATATGCAAATAAGGTTAAACTTTTTTCTATGACATTGAATCACCAAGCTGTATTCTATAATATAATATTGTCTCCTTGTCTTACATATGTTACTTTTTGAATTAGAGCGTAATGTCACAATTCGATGAGGTTAGAGTAGAGCATCCAATTGCATACTTCTCCAAGAAATTAAATATTCATCAGAAGAATTATTCGACAATAGAGAAAGAATGCCTTGGTCTTTGGTTAGCCATGCAACATTTTGAAGTGTATCTGAGCCCTACCAAGTATCCCGCAATTGTGCACACTGATCATAACCCGCTCACATTTCTACATCGCATGAAGAATAATAATCAACGTCTACTCAAATGGTGTTTAACTCTACAGGAGTTTATACATTTGATTATCAAACATATCAAAGGCAAAGATAATGTGATTGCAGATGCCCTTTCTAGAGCAGGGTAAACTTATGCATTTTAATATGTACATTAGAAATGCTCTCTTAAAGATCACAATGTGCTCATGACATTATAATATTATGTTAATGTAAAAAGATAATGAGTGTTAAGACAACGAAAGTTCTTATTACACTAGAACTTTCTCTTTAAAGGGGGAGATGTGATGATCCCTACATTATGATTTATGACTGTGATGGGTAAAGGGAGCCCTCTATAGTTCAAGATAGTTATGTAGGACAGGCTATGGAACACAGGTTGTGTTTAGCAGCAGGAGACTAATAGCGGCCACCATGAAAATATACACGCAGATACTAGCACTACAATGGGACACTCCCAAAAATGCATGCAAAGCTTATCATGCTTATACTTAATTGATTGATATAATCTTGGAATGAATAGAATATTCTACTTATTCCAGGACATGAGTATTGTTTAAGAATGCCTATTTATTTGTATCTTTAGCGTGAATAAACCTTATACTTGTTTTGATATAGATAAGCCAGACACATTTGCTGTTGTTTATATTTTGGTTGCACAATTTAGTGAACCCTATTGATAGGTGCTTCGACCTTGATCATTGCTTATTATCAATATACAGATAATCAAGCAGGTGATCGTAACAGTATGTGTATCAGTATCGTCCGATACTGGAACATATAAACGTTCCAGTATCACTTGATACTGGAAGACATTTTGGTGTTCCAGTACCGACAGATACTGCAACAGTAAAATCGTACCAGTATCAAGCGATACTAGCAACTTTTTTATATGCCAGTATTGAACGATACTGGTTTAAGTACACTTTTTCCAAACTTTGTAAGTTAGAAAGTTAAAGTGGGCTTAAATTGTTGAATCAAGCTTATCAACATTGTCAAAGATTGAAATGAGCGTGGCAGTTCCAGACCTATTAATTATATTATTAACTAGAGCAGAAGGATAGACAGATTCTTAAAGTTAAGAGTGCAACAAATCGGAAATTAGCCGGCAAACAGATTTGTTAGTTCAATCTTATGGTCTTATAATATATGTTATCTGTAACCATTAACGCTTTAGATTCTAAATATAATTTCCTCTCTTTTTATGTTTTTATAACACTACTGAGTTGCCGACATGTTTTGTCTGATAAACTGTCGGTACCGCTCTCCAAACACCGAAAAGGAGAAAAAAAAGAAGATGTGAACGAAAATGTATCGATTGAAAGCCTAGTCCACCATCGTATATGTCTGTGCTATTTACAACAATAGCGATCACCAAGTCCAACATGGTCGTACGTGATTGGTTGTCAAAAGCCACGTGATCTCAATCCGAGCAATTTCCGGTGATTTCTGAGCAGTATTTGAAATAACACCCGAAATTAATTATACGAATGTTAGATCAAATCTGTATAATTATATAGCAAGAGAAGGAGAGAGAGCAGAACACATTTTGGTTTGCTTCGCATCTGGGACCGACAACGTATTGGTAAAGTAAATAGCGACGTCTCTAATCTCATCTTAGTTGTAATCAGTTTCCTGTACAATTCAAAACAGGTAATTGTCGTATCCTAGTGGTTCTGGTGTGCTATCTCGCCTCATGTTTGGCGACATTCTTTTTTGCACATCGCAATTGAGTCTTGTGACTCTTACCTTAATCTCTTCGCTTGTATCTACCTATTATTCTTTTCACCTGCTATTTCAGTTGAATTATGAATGATATATTGGATATATAAGAGTGTTTGGGATTTCAATATTATGATAATATTTAAACATGATCTCTGAGCTACTCCACTTGTTCAAATGATCAATGTTTTACTCTGTATCTCTTTTCAACTTTCCTTGAATAATGTATAGTCCTGTAACAAAATGGCAAACATATGAGACACATACTTCTTTTCAATTGAAAAAGGTCTCGTTAGCAAAAATCCTTCGCTGATACCCAGTTCAAGGATGAATTAAAAAAACACGATTTTGTTCAGGAAAATAATTCAACACTTAAATCGAAAAGTAAGCATGCATTTTGACAACCTTGTCTCACTCTAAGCTCCATATCTTGATCAACTAATGCACGCAAACGTTGTCCTTCGGAATATCGACCGGAGTACACTTATCATGCTACAGTGCCCACTGTCATAATTTTTAAAGACCCACCAAATTTACGTAAATGACAATAACAACATCACTTTTCCTCCAGTAAAGTCAAGTTTGGTGACACCTGATATAGAAGCCGTACCGTATCGTAAATAGTTAGATGAACAATGGTTATAAAATTACCTCATTCGCGTAATATTCGCACATTTAATTAGGATCAAGTCAAACCATTTCAATTTATATTTTGAGATATGTGTACCCTGGTAACCCACAAGCCTTAGAGCAGGGACATTATCAAGAGCGCCATCGCTTGATGGCTAGTTTATCTAGTCTCAATTTATTTTTGATTGACAGGTAACATCTTTTGTTCCTCTCAAGTGATTGTCCTAGACAAAAGTCACACGAGTCGATGTACGTACCCGAGTCATCAGGTACCCATCGTTTAAACCCCCATGATGCAACGATAGACTGTGGCTGTTAATCGACACATTGAAGTGTGTACGAACGAAATAGATGTCCTTAATTGTTAAGTGTCGTTTAAAAGTGCAACAGCTTTTTAATTGCTTTTAGGCGAAAACTCTGTGTTAAAAACGCTTAAAATAGGAAATATCAAGCATTTTAAGCTTATGTTGAACTGTATAATGTTTTTTTCTTACTTAATTTACATCGAATAGATTTAGCTCAGCGGTAAGGTGTCGGATTTGAAATCAGCGGGTTACGGGTTCGAATCCTATCACAGCATGTAGTTTTGTCAATGTTATTATATTTCGTATTTATCGAGATTTTTTATCCTGAGACAAGTATACCTAATTAAGGGATAAGCGCCCATTCATACCATTCATGCGCAGTGATCCAAGTCTGATACTGCATAATTGCTTTTCACTATCGAAGTGATTATGTAACTCCCTGGTAAATGGGCCACGCACCTTTATTAATGCTAGCACATCCCATTGGTTTTATGTAGCGATCTTTTCAATCAGTGTTCAGGACTTGAAAGCGTGATCCAATTGATATGGTAATAATTGGTTTACATTACACGTAACACTTCAATAGTAAATAGTGGATGGCCAATCGATTATCATCATTCAATTTAATTTGTAGTACGACCTCATTATTAGCGTCAGCGCGATATATTAATCCAGTCATTCAGTTTAGCGTCAGCGATATTGTAATCCAATGTCATTTCAAATAACATGAACACGCTTTTAGTATGGGCTGGTTACGACAGATTTTGAAATTATAATTAAAACAATGTATTATAAAATTGAAGTTAATAGTTTGTGTTTGCTTTAATACGAATTGAAACACCATGTGATCTTTTTATTTATGAAAAGATAAGTTTATGAGCTCGACCACATCAAAATATGTATTAATAATTAATTAATTAATGGGTAAATAAATAGATAAATAAATGGATATATTAATTCATTAATTAGGTAAGTTATTAAATCCTTAGACAAACAAATGAATAAATAAATATAATGTATAACATTAATGTTCAATTAATTGAAAATCAAATGAACACATAATTAATAAATAAACCCATCAAGATAGAAGAAAGTTAAAAAAAGAAGAAAATCAATATGAATAAATGTCTTTTTTTTTTTAAATGAATGTAAATAGATAATAATATTAAATAAATAAATAAATAAATAAATAACGTAAAATAATATAAATAAATAACATTAAGAACTTCAATCAAGATTCGAACCTACGGCTTGTTGATTGAGAGTCTAAAGCTCTACCGACTGAGCTATTTCGAACCTCGTGATATCAATGTATTTTTACAATTTAATGTTTCGAATAACACATTACATCAATTTATAGAAATTGCGTGTGGTACAAATTATGTATGCAGCTTCAATTTTCTTCAGTGGGCATTCTGTTAAGAAAACAAACTCCCTTGTAGTAGAAAATAAGTTGAAAATGGATGCCCAAAGTCACATCATAGTTTATGTAACTTTTTTTTAGACAGTAGATTTCATGCCGAATTACATTTCTGATAATAAATCAAGAATATTTTCTGAGTTACAGGGCGATACGATTCATAAGTAAAATAAAGACTCCAGAGAGATTCGAACTCACGCGCAAAAGTTTCCATTAGACCACCGCCTTAGACCACTCGGCCAGAGTGACAGCTCCCGATTACAGTGGCAGAGAATTAACAAATACCAAATACTTATTTGAATGTCGTTATTTCCCAATGACCATAAAATCTGTTCGAGCCGGGGATAGAATATTTTGAAACAACGTGTTATTGCACAAAGGCAACTGATTTTCATAATCCTTACAGTTGTAAGTTTGGGCTGATTTCCATTAAAATCCATAAAGGTCCCTTCCCGGTCAATCAATTGCACGAGAACATTATTATATATTATCCCAAAGCTCGCGGTAAACCAGACATTATGCAATTCAAATGTTAATCAGTAAATCAAACAGAAAAGTTAATGTCTACTTCACGGAATTATAATCCCTAAATCGATAGCACTGTCAGACATCAATGACTTATCTCAATACTACATGCAGTATTCATAACATTATCTCAATCAATAACATTGAATAGAGACTGGCCTTGCGTTACATTGCATCACGGTGTATTTTGATGAGCTCCGACGACTCGGGTAGAAAGTGAATCAAAAGAAATCAATCATGGGTCATTCATCGATATTACAGACCATTCAGTTTATTCTTGGGATTGACGCGGGATATTTGAAAGGAGAGTAAACTCGCATGATTATGAAATGGGCTTTTTACTTCTGGTAGTTTTGGTGAACAAAGTTGAGTAATTCTAATATCACTACATTAGACGTTGTATTACCTGGATTGTTTTCAAATGAGAATAAAATATAACTTGAGTATATAAGAAAGTACGGAATTCTAAAAATAAATATGATATGAACGTAATTCATTGAGAAAATAAGCTTTGAATCTTTCCCGTACTTGTTTCATAGACTTTAAAACCTCTTACCATCATGGAATAATAATTCCGTAATTGCTATTCCAATATTTTATCTAACACTCCTATAGATAGTGATATCTGATGGGCTATTTCTCTAATATTTCAACATTTTGGAACATAATGATCATTTAAATATAGCAACGATAGACTTCATCCCCTGTTATTATACTTAAATATTAAAATGAAGCAGACGAAGCAACGCCCAGTAGCGTCACTAGGCGGCGTTGATATTGCAGTTTATATCCAGGAGGCGTGACCACAGTACCTTTCCGGTTCATGATTATTCACAAACACACAGTTTGAACGTCGAAGAGGGCGCTCGTAATAATGTCCAATTTTTACCTTGTGTAAGGCTTGTGAACCTGGAAATCGAATAATGTTGTATGTATTATTCCTAATTCTGATATTTGTGTATGAGCAAAATAAAACCTTTCTTTGTATTCCTGTATTTATTTAATTCCTTTGCATAACTAAGTACCGAAAAATATTCGCACGGTCAAAAAAAAGTTTAAAAAAAAAAGTCGCACAGTCACAATATCGCATTGTCACAAAATCGCACCGTCACAAAATCGCACAGTCAAAAACACAGCACAATAAACACCTAATGGACAATTATGAGCGTTTTCATCATTTTTCTATATAACATTTCCTTTTTTTAACAACCTGGTGCATAAATTTGTCGACTACATGTTAAAATTTGCCGACTATTTGTCTATTTGGATTACACCCCCTTCCAACACAAAAAACACTCTAGCGACGGCCCAGCCCCCGACTGGCAGTAGTTTCCCCCCGACTGGCAGTAGTTTTCCCCCGACTGATAGACCAAACTGGGGGTCCTAGGCCCCCTGCCCCCCCCCCCCCCCCCCCCCCCCTTTGCGCACGCCACTGAAAGTAGGGGCGTTCTGGTAATGCGAACATTATACAAACTCAGTGTTCTTGCCTCACTTACGGTCATTTTAGAACAAAAATGTGGGTTTTCATAATGTTCATATTATTATTAAATCGACAACAGAACTGCGCTTTAATTAAGCACACTAATGACAATGCTTTTGGTGCGTGATTGACGTCACGATAGCATCACACCCATCATAATGCGCTAATATTGAATTTGACGCCTGTACATTTAGAAACACTTGAAAGTGATATTTCTGTAGCTGTGTAAGAGTTTAATAACGATCAAATTATCTGTCCTTGTTCGGACGTATAAAGGCTTTTACTATGCGATATTGAAAGATAGGAACTAGTCACATAAGCGGAAATGTAGCTATATCTCTGAGGAAAATATTTTGGGACCAATATCAAGGCTTACTCCTAAAGTTACAGTTTTAGACCGAGCGGCGGCTATTCAGTGCTAGACATCTCGATTTGAATTATATAAAAAATCGAGGAAGACGGCATATAAATATTCATATATACTTCGTATTTATCGTGTGTGCCATTGGTCAATTTTGATCCCCAGCAAAATCCCACACGAACAATTTGCTCATTACGCATTCATCCCGGGTTGGGATGAATGCTTAACGAGCGCAGTGTAACAGTATACGGAGGTCAAAAGGTCAAACCCAAAGTAAGTAGACCCTTTTTTCCAGGGAGATCAGAAGATCTGAGCCCTCTATCAGTACATACACCTCGGCGCGCGTCGCAGGCCAGAGTGTTGTTCATAGAGTGACAAGGAAAAGGAAAAGGGTCGTACGAAGGAAACTACTATGGTTAAGGCATCGATTTTGGCAATTTTCTTATTTTATTTTAGAAATGTTTGATTTTTTTGTTGCAATCTGCTGCTATTACTTTAAAATTGCTGAATTTTCCCGACAGTACGGTTAACGAGCTCTTTTTTGCGGCGATTTGGGGATCGTCATGTCACAACCACTTCGCTCTCAATTTTCTGACTCGGCAGCGACCCCCCGGCCGCGAATTCATTAACCGTAAACAACATATTATCAGTATTATCATGTATACTATACGCTTTATTCCGTTAAGGTATCAAATGTTGTTTACAGTAAATAATATCGGCCCTCGGCCCGCTCTTAAGTTATGACTCGGCAGCACTGGCACCTTCACCTTCACAATGGAAAGGTGGCGGTCAAAAGGAAATTGCGATATGAGGCAAATAGAAAGAGCAAAAATAGCAACATTTGTAAATACAGCTTTTAGTTGCTATTAGTTATGTGGCAGAAGAAGCAATCACATAGATGATAATTGTGCAAGATTCTTGCATGGCATTACTGGAAAGCAATATAAATTACAGCCATAGTTTAATGATAAACACGGTTTTGGCAGCATAAATAAAAATAATAAACAAAATGCTGAAACAAATAAACAAAGCAAATAGATAAATACATAAAAATGATAAATGAATAATTATGCAACCAGTTATATTATAAATAAATAAATAAAAATAGAAATGAATAGGTTTATAAATGAATAAATAAATTTACCGTTCAATTTAAGTTTTAAATATATGTATAGAAATAAATAAATGAGTATTTTTTTTATTTTAAAAATATATTTAAATAAATAGTTGAATAATTTTGTTAATAAATAAAAGGGTAAGCTTTAGAATACCCTACCATCAGCGGCGGCGCCACAGGGGGCAGGGTAATAAAGAAGGATGTGAAAAAAGGAAAAGAAATGAAAAGGGAAAGAAAAGAAAAGGAAAGAAAGGAGGAAAGAAAAGAGGAAAGAAAAGAGGAAAGAAAAGAGGAAAGAAAAGAGGAAAGGAAGCAAAACAGAGGAGCCTATCAGTGGCGTAGCCAGAGGAGGGGGGGGGGGGGGCGATCGCCCCCCCCCCCCCCCCATATTGACGTCGTGTCGGTTGAGATTGGCACTGTCGGTTCATTTGACCAGAGGAATCATGGAATTATGATGGTCAAAAGTACACAGATGAAAAAATGTCACGCGCTTTGCGCGCATATGTTACTCCAAAATGCAATATTCGTTGGAACAAGCTTGTTTACAGCCAAAATGTATCTCAATCGTGCCAAAAATAGGTGTAAAGTCAAAGAAATTCGCGCGCGCGCGCATATCTTGACTCATAACAATCTTGTCGGTTCATTTTATTTCTCGTCCCCCCAATATCAATAACATAGCTACGCCACTGGAGCCTATAACGTTTGAAGATGAAGATGATGAGTTGATGATGTGATAAATAAATTATAAAATGACCAAACAAAGTGAGTAACCAATGGAGCCCGCCTCGACATAGCCCAACATAAAAAAGAAATATTAACAATTTAATGCAACCAAAAATAACCTCAGCAGATGGGGACACGAATGGTCGTAAATGTTGAATCTCCGTTGGTGTTAATGTAAAAAAGGATTTTAATGTTGGCACTAAATTATTTCATCCTAAAACCGCTGGAGTTGGATGACCAAATGGAGTTGAATAACTAACTCCAGATTAATTTTCGAATAATTTGTTTATAATTTAATTCGTCGTTAACCGTTTGTCTGTCCTTCGTTAATTCGTGAAATAGCCCGTGTCCGGCATCGTCTGTAAAATTAAAACGAGCAGCATATCGCCCGCCCTCACTGTTGTTGCACACTTTTGACCAATATCATACCGTCCGGCGTCCGCAGGATACTGCTATATCATCAATAGGCGACGAGGTCAGAGTTCAAGAATTTTACGCATTCGCTTTATCATCGCTTTCCTGTCGTCATCGATCGTATACTTTTATTTCGCTTTCATAAAACTGAAGATAAATCAACATTTGACTATCATTCGGGTAAATCCACCCATTTCGGGGGAATTAAAAGGTTTTATATATTTAAATTTTAAAGCGTCAGTCGAGGGAATCGAAACCAAATTCTTATACAAATAGTATGAGAAATCATGGTCGGAAAATGTATTTAAAAAAGCTTCCATTTGCCGTTACCAACCGCGAAACATTTTTTCAACATAACATTGTTAGAAAATGTCATCAGTATGCACAACTTCTTTCTCGCATAACGAAATAGCTGTCTAATTTTGATAAAAAAACAATATTGATTGGAAATGAAGTGATGGCTTTTCAACCCAAAATCGGTCAAAAGTACACACCAAATCGCACCAAATGGGTTCGCAAATTGAAAAAATTCTAACGCTGAGGGGGGAACATCCCCCCTCAGAATCCCCCCTGTCCGCGCTACCGCAGAACGCGGTGCTTCGAACCTTGGTGCTTCGCACATCACTAACAAAAATGTACCATTTATTTTAATTTTGGGACGGCCAATAGTTTGCCCCCCTATCAAAATACCCTGGCGCCGCCCCTGCCTACCATTTGTATTCCTCACTGTGTAAGTGTATGGGTCGTTCTTTAAAAGTACCCATTGAAAACATGCAGGGGTAGGGTATTATACTAAAGGAACTCCAATAGAAAATAAATGAATAAATAAACTAATGAATCAATACATAAATGCATGCATAAATTAAAAAATAAAAAATATAAAAAAATATAATAATAATATAAAAAGTAAAACAAATAAACATGAGAAAACATTAATAAATAAAAAATGATTATAAATAAATGAATATTTATGTAAATAAATAAAAATATAAATAGTAAATAAATAAATATAGAAATATACTAATGAATAAATTTTACATTCAATTTAAGTTTTAAATATGTCATATATATTCAATTAATTTGATATCTTTCTTTATTGTTAACACTAAATGACCACTGGCTGTAAGAATTGATGCTACCAGTGTGCTGCATCTCAGTGCTGTGTACCATGCAGTGTACATAGAAAGGTAGTATACTGATTGCCCAAGATAAACCTTGACCCCAACCCCTGGCCAGACATTTGTTGTTTGTTGTTTGACCTTTATAACTTTTTATCACGCATCGCAGCAGGAAGACTAATCTTGGTCAGTGTATAACTATTTAGTTTACGGAGTAATAAGGGGTGTGAATCTACGCAAATGTATCAAATTTTGTAAACTCCCCTAGATTCGTCTTTCTGAATCGTTGGCATCAATTGTGTCAAATTGTGATATAAATTCTGTGCGACCAAACGAAACGAGTGAGCGATTTACGATTTACGATTAGAATTATATTCAATTTAATATGGCCAATATTCTTTCGTAAAAGTACGGTTGAAGTAGAATTTATTTGTTTATTAAAGATAATTTAGAACATTTTCCCATATACTAAAAACAAAATGGTAGCCTCCATGTATATGTAGAAAGACCTAAATGTGCAACTTTCCCAATTCCATGCTAATAGGTTGGCGGGCTTTGGCCCACCACCCAAAAAAGCTCCAAAAGGTCATTACTGCGGTGCTAAAAATAAATTCCTTCTGTCCGAGTACCGGTTTTGAGTTGTATAAGAGACGTGGGACCTCTTCTTGCACAGTAACTGGATATCAAATAATGTATAGCCCCGTTCTTTGCTTTAGACACATAGGTCTCGTTTTGGATACCAGTATGAAGCTCCTACTCATCCTCGTTGTTGTGGCATTGACTGCTCAGATGGCGATGAGCGAAAACGAGGAAGATGACCATGGTAACGAAGGTGAGTTACATCTTGGTTCTAGATAAGGAACACCTAAAATTAACCAGGTGTAATTATAAAAGATTGGCATCAGTAGCTCACGTAGCATATTTCTCTTGAATACTGGTGTTATGAAAAGTGCCATGAATCCTAGCGACGTAGGCCACACATCTTGTTCTGCAGGAGGACGGAACTTTTAGGTAGGGTCGGTGGGTCCGTCGGGCGTTTTTGTCTAAATGTTCTGAAAAAAAAAAACATGTACTATTTTCCAAACTGTTGAACATCTCCAGGAATTTCAAAATCTTTAAAAAATCATTCGGCCAAGAGGCCTGCCTTAATTGTCCACATACAGTCGTGGACCAATATTGGTGACCAATTGAGTGCCAATGCCCATTGCACACCCCCTATAAGAGGGGTTCGGAATTCCAGACTTTTCAGCTCAAATGATACCCTATAGAGGGGTTTGGAATTCCAGTCTTTCCCCTTCTCAGTACTCGTTAATGACGGAAATCCAGACGATTGTCAGTGTATATGTGACTCAAATCCTCGGACATCCAGACTTTTTTGAACGATTAAGACTGGAAATCCGTACTTTTTGTAATGTCACTGTCGGAAATCCAGACATTTCTATCATTGGAAAATCACCCCTCTATAGGGGGTGTGCACCTATTTTCTGGAATAGCCATTAGTATGAATCCAGCAAACACAAAACGTTTTCAAAACGTTTTAATTTGGGTTTTATTTGGTTTCGGTTTAAGGAAACGTTTTTAAAACGTTTTTAAAACGTCACAGTTTAAAAGCATGTTTTTTGATCAGTAATTGTTTATATCAAAACGTTATAAAAACGTCAAAATAACGTTGTCAAAATACTCACAATTGAAACGAAATCATAACGTTCATAGAACGTTATAACACAACCTATTTGAACCCAGACAACATACATATATTGGCACAATATTGGCCCAACATTGGCAATATTGGCATTGGCATTATCTTGTTGACCAATATTGGGCCAATATTGGGTTCCCATTGGCAATATTGGCATTGGTACTCTCTTGGTCTTCAATATTGAACGAATATTGGTTGTACATTGGCACTTTTTCAATTGGCATCATGTTGGCAACCAATATTGGACCAATATTGGTTTTACATTGGCGCTCTTCAATTGTCATCATGTTGGCAACCAATATTGGACCAATATTGGTGACCAAGTGAGTGCCAATGGGCATTGGCACTCAATTGGTCACCAATATTGGTCCAATATTGATTGCCAACATGATGCTAATTCACGAGCGCCAATGTAAAACCAATATTGGTCCAATATTGGTGACCAAGAGAGTGCCAATGGCATTGGCACTCAATTGGTCACCAATATTGGTCCAATATTTGTAGCCAACATGATGCCAATTAACGAGCGCCAATGTAAAACCAATATTGGTCCAATATTGGTGACCAAGAGAGTGCCAATGGCATTGGCACTCAATTGGTCACCAATATTGGTCCAATATTGGTTGCCAACATGATGCCAATTAACGAGCGCCAATTTAAAGCCAATATTGGTCCAATATTGGTGACCAATAAAATGCCAATGCCAATATTGCCAATGGGGAACCAATATTGGCCCAATATTGGGCCAAGCTTGGGCCAATGGCCAAATAATAGTATGCCAATATTGTAAGCCAATATTGGGCGGCCAATGAAAAATCAATATTGGGCCAATATTGTTATGTTATATTGGCCCAGTATTGGCCCAATATTAGCACTCATTGGCGAGTTCCAATATAGGCCCAGTATTGGCCCAATATTTGCACTCATTGGCGAGTTCCAATATTGGCCCAGTATTGGCCCAATATTGGCACTCATTGGCGAGTTCCAATATTGGCCCAGTATTGGCCCAATATTGGCATTCATTGGCAAATGCCAATATTGGCCCAGTATTGGCCCAATATTGGCACTCATTGGCGAGTGCCAATATTGGGCCAAGCTTGGGCCAATGGCCAAATAATAGTATGCCAATATTGTAAGCCAATACCCCCCCCATATATATTGATTAAGCACTTAAACAACTCGGAACCCAAAACACTGAGAACCACCAAAATGGGCCATTTTGACAATCTATCCCCTCCTCATTCACCACATCCCAGCCCAATCCAACAAATATATTTATTGAGCACTTACACAACTTGGAACCCAAAACACTGGGAACCACCAAAATAACATGGGAACCACCTAAAAACATGTTGTCAACCCATCCCTTCCTTATTCACTATCGACCTTAGCACAACTCCTAACATATATTTATTGAGCACTTAAACATCCTGGAACCCAAAACACTGGGAACCCCCAACAAGACACTGGGAACCACCAAAACAAGGCCATTTTGTCAACTCACCCCCTTCCTTATTCACCACACCCCAGCCCAACCCCCCTAAACATATTTATTGAGACATGTTAACTATGGATCCTAAAATTACTCCAGTGACACACACCCGCTACAAGTAATTTCGGAGTACCCCCACCCCATGGATATATGACACACGCTTGCTGCCATTCGGTTAAAACTAAACCAGGTCAAGTACATTACAGTACTACAATATCACATGAATGCCCTATCATTGATTTGAAAACAAAGATACAAGTACATATTTCCAGGGCTGGGAGAACTTGACACTGGAATGGAAATTGTTACAGATATTACGCTTGTACAGTATGGTACACAATGAATAAAAAAATAATAAGGGACCGTTCATTATTTATGGTGGGGGGGGGGGGGGGACAAATTCGAGACTTGTATGTTAAAATTACCTAACCCCCCCTACAGCTGAAACTGAAAATTACATGACCCCCCTGCTAACCGGTAGCTTTTTACATAACCCCCCCTCCCCGAAAAAAATTAACTTGTCACATACTTAAGGGGCTGTCTTTACCTTTGGAATTTTGTTCATGGATACGTTGGCAACTTTTGTTTGTGCCCTATCTGAACGGCCAATAATTTTATGAAGCCCCTTCTTTTTATTGTGTGAAATTAGTTATGGCGATCGTAGCGAGTTGGAATTTTTTTCTTCATATTTATACATTTTGGGTGGTTTTGTGAGTCTTTATAACCCAAACAAGTTAGAACATTCTGAGCAGAAACGTATATTCCAGTGAAATGTTCTACTTTTGTGGGCAGTGGTGCAAAGCAGAGATGAGGTGAAAAGCATCCAATAAATCACATTTTTAAAATCATGAAATTGGATTTTGTAACATTATACACCCTGTGGCTCTGTCTCGACCGTTGATGATTATATAGATGTTTTCCACCATATGGTCGATTTGCTGTCCAGAAGTCGTCTCATAGTAAAAGTTTTTGAAGTCGATAGGTTTTAAGAAAATATGCGCGAAGCGCAGAAAAAAATGGCATTTACACTGCAAAATAGCCTCTAAAATCACTCCAATCACCACCATCTTTATAGTTTAAACCCCCCTGTTCAAGAATAAAAAGTTACATAACCCCCCCTATTTCAACATATGAAAGTTACATGACCCCCCTATAGTTTACCCAACCCGCCCTCCACCATAAATAATGAACGGTCCCTAAATAAAGAAAACAAATCGATCTTTCGCTTCAATGCTAAGAGACATTATCGCCCAGAAGATTAAAGTCAACGAACTGAAAGTGATCATTAAATTGTTAGTTATTTTGGCCTATTATCACTTAGAAAAGATGAATATATTTTAAATGCTGAAATCGGAGCATCTTTTATGATCTTTCTTGTAATGCATACTTTTTAATCCCATTCTTTCATGTTGAATAGATGTAGTTTATTTTCTTAATTAAATCTACAACAAGGAAACAGAATAATCATTAATAAAATAAACGAAACCGGTAAATATTATTTGAAATCAGATCGCACATGGTTGCAAAAGAGTAGGTTTCAAGAATTTTCACTAATTGTTTTGTATTTCCTATAAATATCTATATCTTTGTTTTATTGCCACACGGTTACTTTATACATATATTAAAAGTATGAAACTTGTGCGATTTTACCTTTGTGTTACATGGGTCTATTTCATGAAATATACTTCCTTTCGCAGTATCAGTAGAATATATCCAAATTCTTAATCTAAAGGGTATGAGACCACTATATATTAGGAAAGCTTATAATCTAAGGATTGTAAATATGGTAGCGCAAAATGACCTAAACATTATACTGGGTGTAACAATTAAAATGTTATACAAAAAAATGATTTTTTTTTCATTGGGCCAAGAAGAAAAATGTTTGTTTGTCCACGTCCGACCGACCGTGTACCTTGGTGCCGACCGTATTATTTTTTGTTTTCTATTATCTTTTTAAAACAACCTGAGCAATTTAAGCAATTTAAATGGCTAAACGGACCGTTTTATTCCTGATTTCGTACGCTGTCGTAAATCTGGTCTTTATAAACACCATCTCCAATGCGCAGTCCCTTGTAACACGATGTTTATTGCATCTAACTATTAAAAGGATTAAATGAAAATGTAATCGAGCGTGCAATTGATGTCATTTTTATACTAAAAACGCAGTGTGAGAAAATATATAAACTCTAGATACGGTTCATATTTGTTCCCAAAATGTTGCTCAACGGCATGAATATTAATTTCAACATAGTATAAAACAATTTTTGGGGTAGTTAGTTCGGGAAAAAATAGGTTTAGTAATACTTTCACGTATATATTTCTAACAGAACTTCAACACTACGTTGTTTCACTTTCTGAAAATTTTCAATCATAATAAATGGCGGCGACTGACAAAATGTTCCCGCATTGCAAACTCGGTACAAAAATACTCTTTGACCGAGTTTGCAGTGTTGCAACCAGTACTACAACATTGTAACTTTATACAGACGATCTGTCCGAGCAGGATATCAATTCTAGCAAATTCATGAAAAGAGTTCAATACTATCAAAGTGATGTGTTTTGTGTTTCGACGACTTTAATGCACAGTAGGCCTATTCATGCCAAATTTATATTCCCAAATACAATATCCGTATTTAAAAAAAGAAGAAAAAAAAGAGGACAATCCGACCTACCGACCCTACCTTTTTCGGACCCTCTATGGACTACCAAATAATTTTTTTTTGCCTAATGTCTAAATGCAGGACATATTAAAAAGCTAGGGATGTTTGTTGTTATTGAGTAAATTTCCCATCCAGCCATATCCAAACTTAATTGGTTAGCTTATTAGGAAATATATATACAGGGTGGTCAAAACACGAAAATTTAAATACTGGAAAAAATAACGTAATTATCCAAATACAAATTAAGACTAGTTTAAAACCCAGACAAAACGGATTTGTGACTATGCACATGGTTCGTCCTACTTCTTTAATCATATTTAAAAATTAGTTAATAAGATGAATTGATACTTTTAGTACATGATGTAAAGCTTGTTTGCATCATTTAGAACTAAACTGACATCAGACTAAGAATTAGACACACGACAACGCTCCATTTTTACCCATATATTAGACAGGTATCTCCTCCGCCTCCTCCTCCTCCACTTCCTCAACCACCCTAATTAATAATGCTTAACGAGCTGTATTAATTAAATCAAATGTGCTAGATTTGTTCTATCTTCAGAGGGTTTTAAATTGGTATTAAATTGCCATTAAAATAAGCCAAACACAAGAGGATTACACAAATACAATAGCCTAAAGACAAACAAATAATTGATATTTAACAAAACCACCTTTCTTGGGTGCCGAGGTGAACAAATGTGACCTTGACTTATCTGTTTGGGAAGTTTATGGCCTGTTGCACTGTAGTTTCTAGAGGGCGTCCGAGGATGAATTGTCGACAAGATACAGGTCTATGATCCTCGGAGTCGGATGATTTTTACAACAGTTTGACTTGACTTCGACTTACTTGACTTAGGTCGGGTGATTTTCCCGAACCGCGATGTTTCTCCAAATCTTCCTTTCCAACATAGCTGTCTTGATTTCTTCTACCTCCGATCCTGTGTCACGCTTAAGTAGGTCAATGTAAGTTAGGGCTGATCTTCCACGCTTTCTTACTCCATTATTTTTGGAATCCAGTGTATGAGTTTGGAGGCGGGCTCATTGGACAATTTAACACAACGCTTTTGTTACGTACGTTGCAAATATAATAGCTTAAATCAGCCCTAAACAGGCCAAACTCGAGAGCTTCCGTCCCCGATAAGACGGGTCCCTGGACCCCACCCGTTATTCGTTCTCAGAAGCGTATATTTGTTGTTGGCATTGGGGAGGCGGATGATTGACTGGCGCCTTTTGCCCATGTCATAACTCGCCTTTTGCCCTTGATCTAACTCGCCTTTTGCCCTTGATCTAACTCGCCCTTTGCCCTTGTTAAAACTCTCCGCTAACTCACCCATCCAACAACTCGCCATTTACTTAATCTCCTAGTCAAATATTATGGGGAAAGGATATATCCCCTCCCATCCCCCGTGATTAAGGCCTATGCTCATTCTGCTCGTACTAACTTTTATCGTTTCATAACAAAACATGGCTCCAAAGTAAAAAGCGCTTGATATGTAATCGATGTGCAGGGCGTACCGAAGCTGAATGGCGGACAGGAACGTCATAGTGTTTCGCTTTGCGGAAATAATATCAACAATTTTGAAGATACCGATATAAGTTCCTTAGAATATAGAACACAATGTAACGCTTCAGTGGACCAGGAAAGGTTACCAAGAAAGCTATAGGATCAGGGTTAACTTAATTTTACCCCTATATGAATGACCTTTGACCTCTGATAGCGGCCAAACGTCTGATCGAGAAAAAAAATGGGAACAATGAAATTCGAGTTCCTGAGGGTCAATAATACCCAGAAAAGTCAACAAAACAAAATGTAGCATAAAGGTCAGTTAAACCACATAAGGAAACGGATTAATGGGCTTGTTCATATACACAGCTTTCCCCAAAACAGTGGCGTAGCTGGGATTTTTTTCAGGGGGGGCAAGATTTCTGAAATGTTCGTAAAAGGTTGCCCCAATTTTTTTCCAAGTCACCAACTCGTGATTTTCACGTAAGTGGGGGGGGGGGGGGGGGGGGGGGGGGGGGGGGTCAAAAAATTCGCACGGTCAAAAAAAATCGCACAGTACATGTACTATATGTACAATTTTGCCTTATATTTGACTATTTGAGCTGAATATGCCCACACAAAACAAGTACCCCGCACGCAATCTCGGTTTTTTTCCCTATTTTCTTTTTTTCCCCTTATTAATTTTTTTTAGAGGGGCTGGGGCGGGGGCACAAATGGGTCTTGGGGGCGGGGGCTCAAATGGGTTTTTCCCGTCAGGGGGGGCATTTCCCCCCCCCCCCCCCCCTGCCCCCCCCTGCCCCCCCTCCCTCTGAGCTACGCCACTGCCCCAAAAGCTTGGGTAAGCTGTGATAGAGTATATGGAAATGACCCCTTTGCGTAGGATGTTACGTTACCTTAATGCCACGATCGATTAATAACGGATACAAAAAACAACAACTTACACTAGAGTTGATTTTCCAACTCCATAGATTTTAGGATGAAATAATTAAGTTCCAACAGGTGATGATATGTTTTGGAATCATAAAGTCAAAATTTATTTATATAATACACTGAAACCAACGAACAGCGACCTCACTGGGTGAACATTTGCTTAAAATCATCTAAACACCGCGATTTTCACCCACCATGTCGTTTACCAATTTTGTTTTAAAACATTTAGAGCATAAATTCATTATAAATATTATGTGATTTGCACCTCACACCTTAACTTGAACTGGTCAATATAGTTTATGCCGAAAAATAAGCGCAATCGGTGAAGTATTATATTCTTTAGTCATTAGACTATTTATTTGAGAGTTTTAGCGTGGCAATAAAGGAAGGTTGCAACAACACAACTGGTAAGACAAGAGCACAATGCCTTATTTATTGTTACAACGGGTGTTTTTAAAAAGGAATACAACAACATATTTCCGTATTCCTGAAATGATACATTGAACACACTCATACTAGGCCGTCGGCTCAATGTGTCAATTATGAGTAGGCTAACAAAAAGCACGAATTCTAGAAAAAGCAACCCAAAAATCTCAGCTGATTAAGAAATCAAGCCTCATTAGAATACTTGTTAATTGGAGCATCCCATGGTATCGGCTTTAAAGGTCCTGTCACACTGTTGCGTATAGAGGCTAACCTTAAACCTTGGTTAACATCTCATATTAAGAACTTAATTGCTGCTCGACAAAGAGCATTTGAATCTGAACAACAAGTATGGCGTAGGTTACGTAATGTTGTCAAAAGGGAAATTGAGAAAGCAAAAAATATTATCATGCTGATAGAATAAGAGTTCTGCAACAAACCGACCCCCGTAAGTGGCACCAGCAGATAAGAGTTGTGACAAATAAAAAGAAGTCTGCACTCAGATTAGATGTCCCAGGAATTAATGAGGGTGATTGCACAGGCAAGGCCAATGCTATTAATGCCATGTTTGCAGAGGTCTCTGCACACATTGAACCTTTGGACAGAAAGAAGCTCCCTGCATTTTTGCCGGCAGCAGCTGCACCTCATTTATATTCTTGGGAGGTCTACTCTGAACTCAAAAAGATCAATCCTTCAAAAGCTAGTGGCCCAGATGGCATAAAGCCACAGCTGGTTAAAGAATTTGCATATGAGCTGAGCATCCACTCACGGATATTTTAAACAGTTCTTTTAGTGAAGGT
Source organism: Ophiura sarsii (assembly GCA_035610835.1). Lineage (NCBI taxonomy): Eukaryota > Metazoa > Echinodermata > Ophiuroidea > Amphilepidida > Ophiuridae > Ophiura > Ophiura sarsii. The sequence continues at coordinate 50,128,987 of CM069442.1, read as the reverse complement.
GTTGTGCCCCATCAGTGGAAAAAGGCTATTGTTGTACCAATACCAAAAACAAGCCCCGCAAACATTGGTAAACTTAGGCCTGTGTCTTTAACATCCATCTTCTCCAAAGTTGCTGAAGGTTTTATATGTAAATGGATTTTGGAAGATATTGAGAGCTTGATAGATGTGAGACAATTTGGCAATGTGTCTGGGGTGTCCACAAACCACTATTTACTTAATCTTGTTCATTATTTACATCAGGGTGCTGATAAAATTCACAATGTGGGCACAGTGGTCCTAACCGACTTTTCAAAAGCTTTCGATCTTATTAGTCACACCTTGCTTATTGAAAAGATCATCGGTATTGGCGTGCGTAGAACCATAGTTCCTTGGATTTGTGATTTTTTGAACAATAGACAACAATGTGTAAAATACAATGACACACTTTCAGATTATGTTTATATCTATGGGGGCGTTCCCCAAGGCACTAAACTTGGGCCCCTTGGTTTTCAAATTTTAATTAATGATGCAGCTTCTGATGCAAGTACAGAGTATTGGAAATATGTTGACGACTTAACATTTGCTGAAAATCACAATGTGAAAGTCATTGGTAACCTTCAAGATGACTTGAATAATTTCAAGGACTGGTCTGAAACAAAATGTTTGAAACTAAATCCCACCAAGTGTCAGGCTCTGCAAATTAATTTTGGCAAATCTAAGCCTACTTCTGAGCTGAAAATTGGCAGTGAGTCCCTCCCTTTTGTTGATAATGCAAAAGTGCTTGGCCTTTGGCTTCAGAATGATTTAAAATGGGACACACAGGTTAGCAACATGCTTGTGAAAGCTAACCAGCGCCTGTTTATGCTTCGTTCACTGAAAAAGTTTGGTTTTGATAAGAGCGAATTAAATGTTGTCTTCAAAAGTTATCTCAGACCGGTACTTGAATATGCTGCCCCTATTTGGCACTCAAGTATTACAGCAAAACAAAGGTGTGAAATTGAAAGAATTCAGAAAAGGGCATGTAAAACCATCCTTGGCCGTGATTACTCATCTTATGATGATGCTTTGTCTGCTTGTCAACTTGAATCCCTTGCTTGTAGAAGAACAAAACAGTGTCTTAAATTTGCATCAGGCCTGGCCGACAATATCAGAACAAAACATATCCTTCCCAACACCAGATTTGAAGTTCATGGCAGAAGACTACGCCTAGCAGATTCAGTTTCACAATTATCATTTAGAACATCCCGCTTTCAGAACAGCCCTGTGCCTTATTTTGTCAATCTTTTGAACAATTCATTTTAGGTGACTGCCCAGTATACATGTATTGTGATTTTATGTACTGTTTACATTTACATTTTGTGATTATTTGATAATGTGCAATATTAGGTCAATATCATGGGGGGGGGGGGGGGGGGGGGGGGGGGGGGGGGGCTAATAGTTCTTTTCATGTGCAATGTTGTTTGGAAGGTGGGCTTGTGAGTTTGTGTATGTTTTGTGAGTTTTGTGGTGTGAGGATGTTTGTTTCATTTGCTTGTAAATGTGTGTGTTTGGATTCTTAAATAATTTTTGTGTGGGGATTTGCAATCATAATTATGTATTTTATATGTTATCGCTGTTTTATCATGTATTTATATGTATTTTTGATGATAATATTATATGTTATTATATTGTAAAAAATGCGCAATTTGGCCTTTGGCCACGATGTTATTTTATAATAAATTGCATTGAATTGAATTGAATTGAACGTGTGCCCGACGTTTTGGAAATTTGGGTGTACGTCCGTATAAAAGCCCTGTCACGCCATAGCGTATAGCCTAAACGTGGCCTGAACGTATGCCGACGTATTCAAAAAATAGTTCGAACATTTTCAGAGTCCAAGAACGTCCAAGAACGTAACTTCCCAACGAATTGCGTAGGAAAAGTCGACATCGTTGATGGAATGGACGTATCCATAGCGTTTCCATAGCGTATTGAACGTATACATAGCGTATGACTAACGTATTGATAGCGTAACCCTAACTTAGAACAAACTTATGACAGCGTATCACAGCATATGCGAGCGTATGACCAACGTATGCTTTACGTATTCGTAGCGTATGTCTGCCGTGTTCGACGTATCCTCAGCGTATCCTCGGCGTACAACGAACACGTGACTTATTCCGCTGCAGAAATTGAGTTTCGTACACGGCGGGACAAGTGTTGCCAGTTCAACTAAACGCAGCCTAGATGATAACTATTAAAATATCTAGAATGATAAATCTATAGGTCCAACCTATGACTTACGAGTAACGTACCTCTAACGTATGTCAGCGTAAGTCAACGTATGTCTAACGTATGTCAGCGTATGTAAACGTATGTCTAACGTACCACGAACCTATCGGGAACTTATGCAGAACGTATTAAGCACACGTTGAGTACGTCGAGAAATTTTGAACATGCTCAATAATTTTTAGCGGGCTCGACGTGTTCCAAATTTTCACAGCGTATCACAGCGTGCTCTTAACGTAAACGACGTATCCCCAACTTCCCCCTAACTTATATCAGCGTACACCAACGTACACCAACATATTTTTCGATATTTCGCATACGTTGGCATACGTTCAGGCGATACGCTATGGTGTGACAGGGCCTGTCGGCCTGTCACACCATAGCGTATGGCCTGAACGTGGCCTGAACGTATGCCGACGTATTAAAAAAATAGCTCGAAAATTGTCAGAGTCCAAGAACGTCCAATAACGTCCAACTTCCCAACGAATTGCGTCGACATCGGTGATGGAATGGACGTATCCATAGCGTATCCATAGCGTATTAAACGTATACATATGACGTATATATGACTAACGTATTGATAGCGTATCACTAACTTATAACCCCACCAATGAACAAAGTAATGATATTGCCTTTATAGGACAACATCAATGATGCAGAAACGATGAAGGTCTTTAGAGACTTCTGTCGTATTATAATATAAATACGTCATTGACTTTAACTCAATTAAACTTACTTTTAAGGAAAACTTGTGAAACCTTTACCCACAGTGTATGACAACAATGGCTTATTTTACACTACTGTTCAAGGTTAATGGTACACTTAAACAAAATCGCAACACCAGGAAGTTACTTTGGAAGAACAGTTCATTGGAAGTAATTTGTGTCGAAAAGGCTTATTAGACTTCATACGTCATTCAGAATATCACGTTGTTATTTTGGTACATTACAGGAGCAGAAGAGTGCAGCGCATCAATATGACACTATTCAAAAGGACATAAATCAAAGACGTGACTGACATCAACCTACTTCCAATAGGCTACCACATCAAAAGAGGCTTTACTTAGAATGTAACAATTAGAATCTGTGCCCTTGGTAGTGACTTGTTGCTACACAACTATGTGACCTATTGACCTAGAATCTCATCCATTCACGACATGCTTATTACTCATCATCTAGGGAAATGTACTTTTGGTAAACATCTTATGATTTGAATGAAATGATTCAAAATACATAATGCAATTGTTAATAAATAAAAAAAATGTCACAATTAATTAACTCATTCTCTTTCATGTCCATATCACACCTACATTTTACTTCATCACATCTGTTTATAGCTGGGGAGCACACATGGCTTGGAAACACATTGAGACACATGTGATTTTATGTAATTTTAACAACTTCAAGAATATTTTGGTTCTTAACTCCCTGTGTCACCTAGACTGGGACCGAAAAACCCCTGTGCTACCCAACTATTAGTGTGAAATTCTCACCTAAGCCGTAGACCATGATATTTGAATCGATATTTTGTTTTACTAAGAGGGCTGATTTGTCTGAATCCTTACAAGTGAAAGTTCATACAATGCAATTGTAAAAATATAAATCCCAGTTTTTATCAAAATAGAGGGCGCAGCCTCCAACACATCACTGCGTGTACGTCGTGTATAAATCTGTCGCTGAAATTACAATTGAGCTCAAATCACCCAGTTTAAATGTCAGAACATCAACCACACATTTCAAATACCACATACAGGGTGTCTCAAAAACAAAAAAAAATAGGACTCTGTTTCATGACGGTGTAATTATAATGATAATCATTGGACCATGACCAATTTAGTCTCAATGTAAAACCCAATTAATTATTATGATATCCTGAAAATATAAGATCAATCCGATGAAAAATAAGAAAACTAGCGTACTTTGTGTAAACCATGTCATTTACTGGTTTGTACAATGGGAATTCACACAGTAACAGTCGAGTAACATGAAAGTGCTCGACTTATAACTCAATGAATACCATCCATAGTGGGTTCGAGAACTGTTTAACAAAACTCTTTTAAATTTGCACAGAATATGCATGCATCTGTTTTGCGGATTTATTTAGCAAGTATTGATTTGTGCTAGAATTAAATGGATTACCAAACTAAACTTTGCTATTGACTGATAGATTATTTACTAGGTTGACTATTATTATAACGTATTGAAACGTAAACCATGTTATTTACTGGTCTGTACATGTAGATCCCATTGTACAAACCAGTAAATGACATGGTTTACGCAAAGTACGCTAGTTTTCTTATTTTGCATCGGATTGATCTTATATTTTCAGGATATCATAATAATTAATTGGGCTTTACATTGAGACTAAATTGGTCATGGTCCAATGATTATAATAACAATTACACCGTCATGAAACAGAGTCCTAATTTTTTGAGACACCCTGTATAACAGGCGCGGATACAGGGGAGGGGCGGAGGGGGCGGGCGCCCCGCCCCGTAAAATTTGCAAAGAGAGGAATAGAGAGAGAGGAAAAAGAGAAGGGAAGAAGGGGAACATAGGGAAAGAGAAAGGAAAAAGGGGAAGAGAAAGGAAAAAGGGGGAAAGAAGGAGAGGGGGACTGGAATTATAGAGAGGACAAGAGAAGAGAGAGAGAGAGAGAGAGAGAAGAGAGAGAGAGAGAGAGAGAGAGCGTGCGCGAGAAATAAGGAAAGTAAAGAATATTGGGATACAAACGTGGAAGACCTACAAGGGTAAAAAAGCTTAGGCTTCAAAGGAACAGGGACACGCGATACGGCATATAATCATGTTGCAACCAAATTGGTAAGACCTGGCTGCATTTTTTCTTTCTGCAACCATAACGGGATGCATCGCTTTGTGTTATTACGCTTTATTCCGTGTAGCGATCTGTCGTCTATGCATCCCGTTTAATATAACCAGGCCATAAGTTCACAATGGGATGTATAAACTGAAAATTTTAATTTCTGTCAATCTCATCCCGATATTTCACAATTTCGTCCAATATTTTGGAGGCAGAATGGGGTGTTTCAGGCCTCCCTGACGCCCCACCCCCTTTTACCGGTTTGTAAACAGGCGTGTGTCCAGGGGGTGGCTTGGGGGCTCAAATCCCCCAGGTCCCCCTCTTCTTCTTTCCCCCTTTTTCCTTTCTCTTCCCCTTTTTCCTTTCTCTTCCCCTTTTCCCTTTCTCTTCCCCTTTTTCCTTTCTCTTCCCCTTTTTCCTTTCTCTTTCCCTATGTTCCCCTTCTTCCCTTCTCTTTTTCCTCTCTCTCTATTCCTCTCTTTGCAAATTTTACGGGCGGGGCGCCCGCCCCTCCGCCCCTCCCCTGTATCCGCGCCTGTTATATGTGGTATTTGAAACTGGGTGATTTGAGCTCAATTGTAATTTCAGCGACAGATTTATACACGGCGTCCAGTGATGTGTTGGAGGCTGCGCCCTCTATTTTGATAAAAACTGGGATTTATATATTTTTGACTAAGTTTTTGCTAAGAATGGAGAGTTTTCGTTAAGAATGGAGAGTTATTATTAAGTGGAGAGTTATTGTTACGGATTGACAACTATGTGTGAGAAACCTAGAACTTTAATCAAAAGGTTGTTAACAGCACTACACAACCAAAACATAGTTATCATATCTTCAAGGACACAATTAACAAAATTATCTAGCCTAATAATAATAATAATAATAATATAATAATAATAGTGACAAGGCACATATCCACTCTAAACAAGAGCGCTCAAGGCACAAACATAAAATACAATATAATAGAAAACGATAAACAACAACAAAACTACTTAATTATTACAAACTGTTTCAGACATCAGATGTGTTTTAAACAGTTTGTTGAAGATTGTAACAGTTTTTGCAGTTTTGATATGGATAGGAAGTTCATTTCAGAGACGAGGAGCTGCAATAGCAAAAGATCTGTCTCCCCAAGAGCGCTTAGATATAGTTTCTTGAAGAAGTTGCATTTGTCCAGAACGAAGAGTGCGAGTTGGCACATAGTTTGATAACAATTCAGATAAATATGATGGGACAACATTGTTGATACATTTATATACAATAAGCAATAGTTTGAAAACAATTCTCTGAGCTACAGGGAGCCAATGGAGTCCCTTTAAAATTGTCATAATATGGTAAGATCTTTTAGAGAATGTGAGAACGCGAGCTGCAGTGTTTTGAATTTTCTGAAGACGATAGAGTTCATTAGTTGCTAATCCATAAAGAAGAGCATTGTTGTTATTAAGACGAGGGGTAGAGGTTATAAACGAATGAATTAATTGTTCTGTAGCATAACGACTAAGATATTTGCGGATTCTGCTGATATTACCTAGTTGAAATGCTGAGCAACGAATGACATTGGAGATGTGTGGTTTCATAGTCATGGAAGAGTCAAAAATTGCACCAAGATTCCGAGCTTTGGCGACTAAAGCAATTGTGGGGTCACCGATATGTACGTGTTCAATGTTTATCTTAGACAATTGGTGGTGGGATCCAAACAGTAGAAATTCAGTTTTTTCGTCGTTGAGCTTTAAGAAGTTTGATTTCATCCATTTACGAATTTCATTGATGCATAGTTCAAGGGTAGCTATGGCAGAGTCTGCATTTTGTTGAGATGATCAAATGAAAAATAAAGCTGTGTGTCATCAGCGTAAACATGATAGGTTAATTTGTGGCGAAGAATGATGTCACGGACAGGGTAAGTGTAGACAGTGAACCATTGCGGTCCAAGCACAGATCCTTGTGGAACAGAGTAATCAAGCACAGTGGGATGAGAAGTAGCAGTACCAATGCGAACATATTGGAGTATATTGGAAAGGTAGCATTTGCACCAGTCCAAGGCATGATCCTGAATGCCAAGATAATCATGAAGACGAGAGATGAGAACGTTATGGTCAACAGTGTCAAATGCAGTACTTAGATCCAGGAGAATTAAGCCTGTAATTTGTCCATTGTTGAGAGCAGTGAGAATGTCATTATTAACTCGGAGAAGAGCGGTTTCTGTTCCATGATATTGTTTATATGGATCCGATAAGGAATTGGTATTGATTTGATCAGATATTCTTTTTGACACAATCCTTTCAATCGTCTTTCCGAGAAATTTTAAGTTTGAAATCGGTCTGTAGTTTTTTAAGATGTCCTTATCCAAACTAGGCTTCTTGATGAGAGGACGAACATATGCAATTTTCTGACTTTGAGGGAAAGTACCAGTCATCAGCGATTTATTAACAATGCTAGTTATATATATATGGTACAAAAATATCAATATTGTCTTTCATCAGTAATGTTGGCAGAGGATCAAGTTCACATGATTTGGATGGTGATTTTATGATGACTTTTTTGATCTCTTCATCATTGGTGGGTGCAAGTGCAGTTAATTTAGGTATCAAGCAGGATGAATTTGATGAGGCACATGCAGAACCAGTGTTGAAGGTTTTCCGAATGGTTTCAATTTGTTCCCGGAAAAAGTCGGCAAATTTGATGGCCACCAATTTGTCAGAATCTGAAGAGGGCAGTACAGGTATTTTTGAATTGTGAAGAAGTTTATCAATAACATTGTAAAGTCTCTTTTGATCTCCAGCACTTTCGTTTACTTGAGCCGAGTAGTAGTCTTTGTTATTATGTCTTTTGTTTTCTTTTTCTTTTCTCTCTTTTTCTTTATTATGTTCTTTTATTTTCTCCTTTTTCTTTTCTTTTATATCTTTTTTTGTCTTGTCTGTTTTCTTGTGCCTTTATCTTTTCTCTCCAATCTTAACAATAACTCTCCATTCTTAACAAAAACTCTCCATTCTTAACAAAAACTCTCCATTCTTAGCAATAACTCTCCATTCGTGATTTTTCGAATGGAGAGTTATTGTTGTATTGCTCCATTCATTCAAAATAATGGAGCAAAATAACAATAGGGTGAGATTGCTGTATTAAATGGAGATAATCCGGGAGATAATCATCCCCTCTCTATTGACGATCTATGCTTGTACCGGTCATAAACTATCCCCTGGCCCCCTGACCATAACATAATTATGTTAAAATAAAACAATTGTGAATCTTTTTGCAACCTGTTATCCTAAAACGAATCGGCGTGACACAAACAATCCAGGATACTTGGTAGTTTGCCGTATTCAGTAGATAGCACATTTTAAAGGGATAAGACAAGGTTGGATCTGATTTTGAATGGTCAAAAATTAACTTGTGGTATCTTTATCAAAAACAGATGCTGTATTTATGTCATTGTGAGGAATAAAATTGCAAGTGAAAACAATAAACCAAACCACGATGTTCCCTTAAGCATGTTAAGATTCCACATTGATAAATAATTTGAGCCCTTGCCCAACTGAGTCGAATTTTCGCCTTATTTTAAAATACTGTGACCTAATCACAGTAGTCAGAAAAGGCAATTATTGCCCCCAGATGATTGAAATTGGAATCAAATCCTGATTTTAGGACTACTACCTTATACCAAACAGCAAAACAAGAAATATTGTAGTTCATATGAGATTTTAGTTGTATATTGTGTCATCACTTCTCAAATATGTTATGCATGAGGCCGCAACACTAGTTTCAAATTTCATAGGCTTATACTATAGGACCAGAAAAACAAATGAAACATTTTAGATAAATATTGAAAATGTTTGAAGATTTTTGAAATATTTTAAAAACGTTACAAATGACTCAATGAAAAACCTGAAGGAAAACTACTGAAACCGTTTAATTACCCACAGAGTATGCATGGTATGACACCAATGGCTTTCTTTAAACGTGAATGATCTCCACGCAATATAATTAATATATGATTTATATTAATTTCCTCCTCGTATATTTGTAAAAATCAACATGAAGCAAACATCTGTATACCGGCACGGTTTATGCTACAAACAAAATAATTACGTTTCAATCATTATTAGAAAATGAAATGATATTAAAAGCTGGTTCGGTAGTAAGGGCATTAAAGTATAGTGTAAGCTAGCTTGGAAAGATTTAACAAACTCCGATGTGGATTTCAAAACCTGAAAACTGTGAAAAATACAAACATAAAACGTGACATTGAATATTATTAATGGTCCTTTAGAAGTCAAGGGTAAACATTAATAAAGGCAAAAGTTATGACAAGTTAAATGTTCAACCGAACATCTAAGCGTTCTAATCCAGTCCATGGTAAGGTCAGATATCAATAGCCAGTGGCCCAGATCTATACTCAGGCCACTCAAAATCGATGTGAAAAGACATACTCACCAAGAATGTAACTCGACTATGAGCGTGTTTCTACTGGGGCACTGGAAAGTTAACGTTGAGTTAACTTAAATGTAATTTCCGTTAACCTTTTAATCCCCCCACCCCACGTAGTTCTACTCGCGAGCAGTTGCCGACCCACCTGAAAAAGACTGCCTTCGTAATTCTTTGTCTTTTAATATGGCATGTTAACCACAAAAAAACCATTAACGAACATGAAATTCGTCGTAAACGCCGAGTCACAATGCGTAGAATCCAGCGTGTCACAAAGAACTTAGCGTTAGATTTAACGGGTGGCTGTTTCTACTACTAGGCAAGTTAATTACCGAACAAACCTGGTTTGTGCAGGTTTTTGCCGTTACTTAGCGTTTTAATTTTAATGGGCAACTGAAAGGTAATTACCGTTAAGTTACACAGTAGAAACACGCTCTTAGACATGTTAGAAGGAAAGACCGATGACCATCATAATTGAGATACTGACATTATACTATTCATGATATACTTTAAAGTTAAAATTCAATCGAAACTAAAAGGAAACGTGGGGTCACGTAAGAGAGTTTTACGCTAATGATCATGGTGATTGAAAATAAAGTTTTGAGGAGTGTGTGTGTTTGGTATGATTGAAATTATTGGATGGGTTTTGTTTTAATAAAAAAGACATCATGTAATGACATCAACACGTGTCAGTTTTTACTGCAGACAAATATTATTAATGTTTTCATGCAAAAAGTAAAAAGTATTTGATAACTTAATTAAGGCGTTTTGTATAATTAAAATACCAGTAAATAATCATAATGAGCACGTGGCATATTCTACTGCAGAAAAACATTATTGATATTTCCATGCCTAAAGTAAAATGTATTTGATAACTTTAGGCGTTTTGTTTAATAAAAATGCCAGTAAATAATCATAATGAACACGTGGCATATTCTGCAACAGGGACTGACACGTATCAATAATAAAAAGTTATAGACAACTTGTTAACATGACGTATCAAAATCAATTGTTAAACAAGATGGCTTCAGGAAAGTTTTTCTGGACCTTTTTAGTGTTAAAATAGTCATTTTTTGCGCTTTGCGCAAAATAGTTTCAAGGTTTAATTATTCATGCTTAACAAGATGGTTTCAGGAACGTTCTTTTTACCATTTATTTAAAAAATATAGCACATTTTAGTCTTTAAATATCCAATTTCGGAGTGCTATGCGAGAATTAGTTTCAATGTTTTATTATTCAAGCTTAACAAGTTGACTTCAGGTACGTTTTTCCTCGACCTTTTCAATGTTACAATAGCCATTTGTTCGCATTACGCGCGATGTTATATTCAACCTAAATAGCATGGTTTCAGGAACGTTTTCTGGACCATTTTAGTGTTAAAATAGTCAATTTTTATGAAACCATTTTAAATTTGTTTTATAAGCTTTTTGAAATCATTTTATTTTTTAGGGGTTGGGGGTTGGGGGTTGGGGGCAAACTGGGAGGGGGGGGGGGCAGGAAATATGTTGGGGGGGGGGGGGATGCCCCATGCCCCACCATGGTGCCGCCACTGCTCCTTCAAACAATTGTCGTACTCAACTTTGATTGAAAGCTAGGTTCAAGACTGATTAGTGGTGTACTCCCTGAATGTTTCCGTCTCATTTTCCCAATCTAAAATTCTGTTTAGTATCGGATTATTTATAAATCGAATATTTTCTGATAGTGCACAAGAAATTTAGACCAGAAGATTATCGTCGACCTGATGAATACCACAAGCAGGGGCGAAATTTTTTGTTTGATGTGGGGTGGATGAAAGGGGGCCCACAATTTTTAAATTGAGCTGGTACCATCTGCGCACCGCACCGCCCTCCGAGCGTTTCTCGGACAAGAAGAAACAAGTAGAAACATTTTCAATTTTCTAACTCATTTGGTGCGATCTGGTGTATACTTTTGACCAATATAGTATTGAAAAGCCATCACTTCTTTTTCAATAAATATTTTGTTTTTATCAATGCACGAAAGAAGTTGAGCATACTGATATATTCTTGAATTAAGTATAGATGGTTTAAAAGCTCGAACAGGGGAGAGTCTGAAAAGTAGAACATTTTTTCAATTTTCGAACTCATTTGGTGCGATCTGGTGTATACTTTTGACCAATATTGTATTGAAAAGCCATCACTTCATTTTCAATAAATATTTTGTTTTTATCAATGCATTAAAGAAGTTGAGCAAATACTGATATATTCTTGAATTAAGTATAGATGGTTTAAAAGCTCGAACATGGGAGAGTCTGAGAAGTAGAACATATTTCAATTTTCGAACTCATTTGGTGCGATCTGGTGTATACTTTTGACCAATATTGTATTGAAAAGCCATCACTTCATTTTCAATAAATATTTTGTTTTATCATTGACGAAAGAAGTTGAGCATACTGATACATTCTTGAATTAAGTATAGATGGTTGAAAAGAGAGAGTATAAGGGGGGATGTGCCCCCCTGAGAATTGGATTTTTTTCAATTTTCGAACTCATTTGGTGCGATCTGGTGTATACTTTTGACCAACATTTTATCGAAAAGCCACCTCTTCATTTCCAATCAATATTTTGTTTTTATCAATGTAAGAAAGAAGTTGAGCATACTGATAATTTCTTGATTTTAGTATATAGATTGTTTAAAAGCTCGAACAGGGGGAGTCTGAGGGGTGATGTTCCCCCCGCTTAGAATTTGATTTTTTTTTTAAATTTTCGAACCCATTTGGTGCGATTTGGTGTGTACTTTTGACCAATATTTTATTTAAAAGCAATCCCTTTATTTCCGATCAATCAATATTGGCTATTTCTAGGCCTATGCCATAAAGAGGCTATACTAGTTACTTCCAAAAGATCGGTTCTAGTCAACGTGTTTTAATTTTCTGTTACTATCCACTTCAACTGCTCGACTGATGAAGAGGCTCTGCTTTTATGAATCTGAGCTATTTGTGCTACTCTATTGTCTACAGCTCTTCTTGAGGTGTTATATTATTTACCAAGTATGATGTGATTCTGCTGAAGGTATTGGTCATATGCTTCATTTAATTGATCATAGATTTTTGCTGCTGACCTATTGCAGTTACCCTTGAACTGCAAGACTAATCAAGGGTGTAAAAGACCACACCTAATAGTCTAGTTGACCAATCCTCATCGCTACAAAACTGCCTATGAGTTGTTCGCCTTATCCAGGAAAGTTAATTAAACTCAAACAAATTATTTTTTAATCTTTGCCAAATTTATAAAAACATTCATTTTAACCGCGGTCCTGTTTATCGCTACACCCCTGAACTACCAGTCTGAACGGGAGAGTGCCAAATCAGTAGCCTCCTATATTAATGAAACCATTTTCCATGTGTTAACTAGAACCTTCATATCCAAATGAAGCGAACTACCCAGTGCATCGTTTACACGACTTATCGTGTGTAGACCATCAACACAAGCCTCATATACTGATGAAGCAACTTATCCCATAAATTTGAACCTCATTTACCGATGAAGAAAATTATTATTTAAGCTTGATGCCTCATATACTTATGAAGTAAATTCTTATTTGAGCTTGACGCCTCATATACTGATGAAGCAAATTATTATTTGAGCTTGACGCCTCATATACTGATGACGCAAATTATTATTTGAGCTTGACGCTTCGTATACTGATGAAGTAAATTATTATTTAAGCTTGACGCCTCATATACTGATGAAGCAAATTATTATTTGAGCTTGACGCCTCATAAACTGATGAAGCAAATTATTATTTGAGCTTGACGCTTCATATACTGATGAAGTAAATTATTATTTAAGCTTGACGCCTCCTATACTGATGTGCCAATTATTATTTCTCCTAGACGCCTCATACTGATGAAGCAATTTATCCTATAGTCATGAACCAACTAGAATAAGCACCAAAACCATGTAAAACCCTACCAGAAACTCATGCCAATCCATCAACCAAAGAAGGGGAGTGGTGGGTGGGCTTTGATGAAATCCTCATCACACACACATGAAAACATACCTCTACCGCTGTAAACACCACCATTTAGGAAGGCTAGCCAATATGCAAATAAGCAGGACCCAGATCCACCTATTCAAATTTGGCTCTACCAACACAAAGCCCATGTCAATCATCACAAGAGGGGGTACTTGTAATTTAACAGCCATATAGCCTAGCTTTTACCAGGGACAGGTTGTGTATCATTGGTCTTGATCTAAATCCAGGTTAGAATGTAGGGTCCATTCTAACTGTTATTATATACTATTTACAAGCCTACGAGAGTTATTATTGGTTGCCGTCTTATTTATACATGATAATACAGACTAATTATGACTCATCCATTGTTTTCCATTTTCAGTATTAACATCGTGGTCTCAAATCTATATACAAAATCATACAATACGAAGACTAAAACGACAAATCATCAAAACCAAAGCGAAACAGATATATCATTTACTATAAATATGTACAGCGCTTTGATCTCTTTGGAAAGGCGCTATATAAATACTTCTTATTATTATTATATTATTATTATTCAGAGCTATAATCATGACATGTCATGAGGCTGACATTCATAGCTCGGTGCTATGAGGGAAGAGGTAGAACTTATTCAACGACCCTTGTATATATGTCTATCAATAATAAACAATTCATTGACCACTAAAATACCAAAACCAAAACAACAAATGTTGCTAGTCTACAAGACAGAAAACACATGTTTTTTATGCCTAACGAGTTCAAGTTTATTAAATGCTTGTATTCTACAGTGGTGGACGAAAGCTTAAAAAAAGTCTCAATATTCTGGCATGCAATAAAAGATAACAGAACTTGGCATCATTTGCTAGTGGCGGTCGATAGGGAATATGCTATCTTTTAAAATGTACAAGTTTATCATATGTTTAAAAAACCACACAAACATGCAATTAAAACAAACCATAGTGTGAGTCAAAATATTCAGGTTCCGTTTCAGGAAAAATACTTGTTAAAAATTGGCAAATTTCTTCATTGTTTAAAGGAGTAGGAATACTTCATACTTGGTGAAATTTCCAAGACAATACCTTATTGCAGGCCATAATGACAACATACGAAGTATTAACGAAAAAGCGCGAAATCCAAAGTGTTCCAAATATACCCCCATTTTCCATTGTAGGCATTGTGAATACCAACACGCTATGGATTGAAATATTCAAAATGCGAACGTTAAGGGGGTGTGGACCCTCAGCTATAGCCTCCGTAAAACTGCCGTAACTTCTTCAATATTCTTTAATCTATATAAAAGTATACAAATTTTTGCAGAAAAGGGTTCAGTGAATCCAACCATGATCATTGACCATTTTGGAGAAAATTATAAAAAACACGTTTTTTGACCCATTTTAAGTTTGGAAAGGATAACTAAAAATATATTTTGTCAAATTTTGTCATACTAGTTTTATTATAATTCTAATAAAATTCCCTAGGAGGGTTTTGTTTTGTTGTTGTTGGAATATCTGATTTATTTTTTGGATTATTGACCAAATTTGTTTTTTACCTTTATCAGATATTCCAACAACAAAATAAACCTCCTATAGAATTTTATTACGAATATATTAAATCTAGAATGATAAAATTATATATATAATATATATTTTTAGTTATCTTGACGAAACCTAAAATGGGTCAAAAAACCTGTTTTTTATCATTTTTTCAAAATGGTCAATTTCATGTTCATGGTTGGATTCATTTAACTCCTTTCTTCAAAAAAATGTATACTTTTATATAGATTACATGAATAATGAAGGAGTTACAGCAGTTTTACGGAGGCTATGCTGAGGGTCCACACCCCTTTAAACCTTTGCATTCATAGAGGTACCTTGGAAGTTGGAACAGATTAAATTCCACAGAATTTGGGAAAAGGCACATATCTCCCGTTTGGAATAACCAATTTGAATGAAATTTAAGTTATAGCTAACAATGCGTTCTTACTGTGCAGATCAATAAATATATTAATTTTTGTATATTAACTGGTTTAAAAAATCGACAATTAGGGTAAAACTATTCTGGAGATATCATAATGTAACAATCAATGTTTTTTTAAAACTTTTACTCCAAATACGGAAAGAGATGGGCAACGTGATTAATAAAGATTCTTTTTAAGTTAAAATACGTAATATATTTGTTATTCTTTATTCGGATGTCAATCGATGAAGAATTATATAGTTCTGATGGGAGAAAGACAGGCTGAGTTTAGCATGATATGTTATCAATAACTTGTCATAGAGTATAGCTTTGTCGTCATATTATGCATTGTTTGAAAGACAAAGGTTCATCTTTTGTATTGATCACACTATCTCTCAATAGTATTACTTATGCATCCCATACCAGGATCACTTTCATAAATTAATGTCCAACCCTCGTATATCATGGAATCGCAATCGACAGTTTTGCTTTGAATAATTGGATAAAAAGTGTTCTTTAGGTCCCATATTCTAGACTGTCCTATAGTATCGTCCGATACTGGAACACCCAGTATCGTTCGATATAAAATGTACCGTATTGGGCGATACTGGAACACAATTATGTACCAGTATCGTTCAATATTGGGACAAATTACACTGGTAGCATGTGTACCAGAATTGCTTGATACTATAGAACATACACATACAATACAATACAGAAAGCATTAATTGCGCCATTTCCAAAAGGCTCAGAGCGCTTACAAGATAAAACCTTAAAATTACAACTTAAACTACAAAATGTGAGTGTAACTTGAGCATAGTACGTACAATATATTATAGCAATTACAAACTAGATTAGAAACAAAATATAAACAGAAAAACTGTTTAAGGGAACAAATGAGTTTTAAGAGCTTTTTTGAACACACTTGTAGATGATTCTGGAACATAAAAACGTTCCAGAATCGCTCGATCCTGGAACACAAAAAACGTTCCAGAATCGCTCGATCCTGGAACACAATTTGATGTTCCAGTACCGACCGATACTGGAACAGTAAAATCGTACCAGTATCGAGCCATATTGGCAACTTTTAAATTCCAGTTTTGAACGATACTGGTATACCAGTATCTGGGACCTACACTGTTAGAACGGTTGGGTAAAACTTTACCCAAGTTGGGTAAAGTTTTACCCAACCGCTGGGTGCTATATCAACAACCCTTTTTCTGGGTAAACGTGTTACCCAACCCCGGTTGGGTAACAGTTACCCAACATAATGGTAATTTTTTTACCCTAATTCTGGGTAATTACATTTTACCCAATGATATTGGGTAATTATTTTACCATTTTGTTGGGTAATAACATTTTACCCAGTAATATTGGGTAATTATTTTAACATTTTGTTGGGTAAATTTGGGTAATATAATTTTACCCAGTAATATTGGGTAATTATTTTAGCATTTTGTTGGGTAATAGAATTTTACCCATGCCTATTGGGCAATTATTTTACTACATTATTGGGTAAGCCATAGCCATTTGTTGGGTAGTATATTTGATTTTAGCCATTTGTTGGGTAGTATATTTGATTTTACCCATAATATTGGGCAATGATTTCTACAATGGTTGGGTAAATTCTATCCTTTTGTTGGGTAAAATAGACTCTATTTATTTTCAAAAGACTGCGTTGTCTGCACCATTATCAGGTTAAAGCGTTAAATTTGTTAGACTTAGAGAACAGTGATAGCCCATCCATATTGGTTGCAGTTTATAGTATTACTGCATGGTAATACACAATGGTTGGCATATCGTAGGCCAACACTGCGTGCGTGCAACGACCGTTATTAGTTGACGGAATTACATGAATAAGCTTATCTAATTTTCGCTTAAAGCTACGACTGTCCTCTATCGTATTTAATGCTCTACCTGAAAATCTTGT